>JAQFZN010000149.1:0-46273 GCA_034687075.1 Geophilus carpophagus
ACTGTTTGTATCATTTTCTTGTACGTCTGCATTCAATCTATAAATTTCTTCGTCACATGGTTTAGGACAGTTACAATCAGTTTGTCGTGTTTCTAAATATAATTTTAATGTTTCGTTGTATACAGCATAACTTTCCTGTGAGCTGGTACAGTTTTTCACATTTTTCGACATGTATGGCAATCTATCATTTAAAAAAAAAACCTTTTTAATAATAATAAATTTTATTTTATTAAATTATTATTAAAATACCTGCAACTTGCAATTTTATTCAGTTTATCCTCGATACAATTAGTCCAGCAATAAGCAGCAGTGACACTATCTATGCACACGTAACTTGATCTATTCAAATAATTAAACTGCAATAAAGTAAATAGATTTCTTTTAAATATTAATCAATAAATTAATGTAACTAGCTAAATTTCATTACTTTAGTTTTAGTTAAAGCAATTGCTGTCTTGTGGTTTCTTAAAATTATATTTCCCTTAAAGAATGCATGATGTTTTACTGGAACTTTGTCGGGATGTGCATATATCTGTAAAATTTACATATGTTATGTTATGTTGTTATATTATTCTCCCCCGTAAATTCTGTTGATAAATTCTGTTTGTTTATTAAGTAACCAAATCGTTATTAACCCTGAAACCAAGGCAATGATGCGTTTATACCGAGCCAAATGATTTGAGAGGCCATAAGTAAACTTTCCAGAAATAATGTAAATGAAAACATTAACAAATAAAAATAAACATTTTTCCTTACTGTGAATGCAGTTGAATCCATTTCAGTCGGGTAATTATTTTCTGTCACTTGTTTTATATTTAAAACCAAAGCTGTGCCCACGAAATCCATTTCATTCTCTGCTCAATTATTTTTTATAAACCTTTTTCATATTTAGAGCCTACATTCATCACTTACCTGTAACAACAGTCATACATGTACCTAAATATGCAAAATTTGATATCTTTGTCAGATTGGACAAAGGTCTTGTCAATGGTAGAGTTTTTTTGATCTGGTTTGTGAAAAAAGAATTATTATAAATATATTTTTGAAAAAAGGTGTTTTTTAGTACCTCAAATTTAATTTTAGTATTATTTTCATTGATACTGTTTAACTCCCATATCTTCTCATTACTTACACCGAAGTCGAGCAAACTCCACACAGACTTGACAGACTTTCCATTTGAAACTTGTGCATAATTAATTTGTTCTATCTTAATTTCTGGAGTGCTATTAATATCAAATGGGCATATTGTAAATGATGGAAACTTAATAGAGTTTACTCTATGTATTCTGGTATTCATTTCAACAGGTGAGGATATAAACAGTAGAAGTCGATCAATAGCTTGATATAAGCATACTATCACGCATGCCATCAACATAAATATCCAAACGGTTCGTCTCAGTCGAGAAACTTTTTTGTTAAGCAGAATGTGAATTCCTGGTATATTGATATCTGCGTGTGAAGCAATTCTTGCTCTTGCTGATGGTTTGATAGAATCAGATGATAAATGAGTGACTTTCCTGTCTATCTTGTACATAATGCAGTGAAAGCAATTTTGTGATGGGAAGTAATTGAAAGTATGATGAATGACGCACTTATAACATTTGCTCTTCCAACTTTGACAGGATAACGAGTTACCCTTGAGTGGTTACTTGGAAATAAAATTATAATCAATTTGGCATATTTAATTAGATTAGGTTGAAACATGGGTAAAATATATTTTTTTTAAAATTATTTCTAGAGAGCGGATTCATATTTTATATCTATTAGTATTGTATAAATATTAAATATCGTTGATAAATATTTCAGCAAATCATAAAGTAATAAATAATAATTCACTTTTGTTTTGACTTTTATTTTTGGAAAAGATAAACAAAAAAAAAAACATGAAAATTTCGTCTATAAGAACACAATTATTTATAAAATTTAATATTACAGTTCCTATAGATTTACCTAGAATTAACGACATACAAAAGTGCTCACAAGGAGACATTCAACAACTTATAGTTACATCAAGTTTTTAAAAGAAGAAATAGATTTTTGTTAGTTTGAACAAATATTGGTTTTAACTTTCTAAAAATTTGAATTAAAACATTTTTTAAAAAATACTTCTAAAAGTGCATTATATTTTATCTTACACTTAGAAAAAAAAACAAAAAACAATTACATACTTCGATGTCACTTCGTTTATAAGACAAAATAATTTGGTTTCATCACATACACCAAACATTGAAGAAAAAAAATTTATTAACAATCTGTACCAGAACTCGTTCGGCTCAATGCTAATACTTTAGTCACAATTGTAGCCAAATTAAAAAAATGGCCGTGGAAACTGAGCAATTGTTCAGTCGAAAGTTTGCTTAGTTCCTCAATCGTAAATTTCGAATTAAGATTGTTTATCATCTCTGACAAGTCTGAATCCATACACACTTGGGGTGTGCTAAGTAGTGTTTCTGACGCATCGCTTTGTGTCAACACGTAATCGGTGGTTTCGTCTTGTTTAACAGTCATTTGATTGTCAATGGGGACTAAAACTTCCATTTGAATTTCAGGAACTTCAGGAGAAGTGTTTAATTGACAAGTCATTTGTACTTCTTCAATCAAGTTCATGTCCCTTTGACTTAAATCAACTTCTGCTTGAACTCCCATCACCTCATCTTCCAAAGTTATTAATTGTTCATTTTTCGATTCTGAAGTTTCGTTTACAGTTTCGTTTACAGTTTCGGTTACTGTTTCAATTGCTTCTGCTCCAGAAATTATTTCTGTGTTAGCACCGATTTCTTCGACGGAACTTTCAATCTCTGTAACTGCAGCGATTTCAAGTTGTGGGGGTTGTACAAGCGGAGGTTCTACAAGAGCCTCTACTGTTTCTTCCACAGTGCTTTCACTTTCAAGTTCTTAATAGATATAAAAATATGCAATTAATCATTAGTTAAATATAAGATCTTTTTTAAACTAACCGAAAGGAATTTGTTTTTCCAGTACTGGCATACTTTCGGTTTGAACAACATCAACTGTAATTCTTTTCAACTCCACCTAAAATTAAAAAAAAAATAAATAAATTTAATGAGACTTAAATGCAATCAATTTTTCATTACACACCACAGGCTCCATTTTGGGGTTTATAGATTCAGGGATTTCGACGGATTTCTTTTCCTCTTTTTCTTCCGGTTTAGTCAAAACTTCAGTTGATACTTGAACAAGTGGATCAGCAAACGAGACGCGTCTCTGTAAAATAGTTAATTTTTTTGTTATCAATAACAAGAATAATCAATATTTATTAATAATATTCATTCAATTCTTACTTTATTACTCGGTGATCCTAAAGGCACTTCAAGACGTTTTAATTGCTTTTTCAAAATTCCTACACTTGGTGACCCAGCAGGTGAAATGTAACTAGTTTTCGAGAATTTCTTCATTCTTTCCGGTGTTCCGACTGGAGTTGACAACATATCAGGAGAATTAAAAAAATCCAAACTCTTTCTTTCTGGAGATTTAAGAGGCGATCCCTTTTTATTGTCATATTTCATCTTTTCGTAATTACTTAAATTCTGTTTTGCAGCAGCTTCTAAAAATCTCAACCCTCGTGATCCAACCCTTTGCATCAGAGCGGAATTACTAGGCAAAAAAGATTCTGTTTTCTGAGTTTCTACAACTGGAGTTCCTTTGCTGTAAGTCTTGATAAAACGACGATGAGGAGAATACGGTACAACTTCCCCCGTTCGTAAATTACCATCTGGAACCAATTTAACGCTTCGGGTTGACGGTGAAATTTCATCACTACACAATGTTCGGGTTGATTGTTCATCTTTTGGTGTTTCCTGTTTCATTTCAATTTCATTTGACGACACTACATCAGTTTGTGACTGAACGATACTTTGATTTTGTTCATTAGATTGTTCCAACTTGTTTTGACCTACTTCAACATCCATATTAACTAACTCAACGTCCTTTTCAACATCAACAGTGACATTAACAACTACTTCCGAACCAACTGTGATTTCGCTACCAATAGTATCTAAATCTGGAGATGCGTTCCGCATTTCAACATCAGTGTCAGCAATGACTGTTGAGTCACTTGGCTTTCTGTCTGGAGACGATTGGATTTTCTTCGGTTCATTTTCTGATTGTTTTCGTTTAGATCGTTTTCTTGGAGTTCGAACCGGACTGGAAATTTCACCCTCTTCTAATGATTCGTCAATTTTTGACCTTTTTCCTGCAATGGGATCATCTGAAATTGATGTATCGCTTGAGATCGAATCTGCTTTCGAATCCCTTGCATTTCTGGGATCATTTAAAATAGGGCTTTTCAATAAATTTTGAAATTTTGAAATTTGAGATGGTATTGATGAATTTTCGCTTTCGAGATCCATTGGTTTTACTCCATCAGCAGATTCAATTTCTAATTTATGGATTTCCGTTGGCTTCTCCGTAGGGCCTGAATCCAACCGGGTTAAGCGACAACGAAGTTGTCTTCGAGCACTACCAAGAACAGATTCTGGTTCAACTACATCACTGGACGAAATTTTTTTAATTTTTGTTGCTGATCCGTTAGCATCAACATTTCCTAATTTAACCGGCGATAGTGGAAAGCTTTTACGAGCTGTTTTATGTCGCCTCTATTTAAAAACAAAACAAATCAATTAATTATAGATTAAACTACAATTCATATTTTATATTTTACCTTTTCTTCCGGGATTTCATCTTCCTTATTCTTATTTTTTACCGATTTTGTAACATCTTCGTGGACATCACTTAAACGGTGTGATGATCGCCTTCGCCTTTTTACTGTTGTGGGAGTTTCTGATATTTTAATAGGCGATATTTTTTCAAAATCAGTGCTGGAGTTACTCGGACCCAACTCCTTTGAAGGTGTTTCGGGTATGTCTGTAAACCTCATGCTTCGCCTAGCTCTGTGTTTCGTGGAACCCCCTTTTAAGGATTCTTTGTGTAATTTCAATAAAAGCGATTGTTCTTCGTTTGATATCACATTTGTTGATTTTGATTTAATTGCATCTTCATCCTGTGTAGATGTGACAGATTTTAAAATTTGTGAACTTGGAATGATATCATCTAAATCAACACCGCCTACAGATAAAATATCCTTTTTCCCATTTGTAATACACTCTTGTTCACTTTGAGGCGTCATCTCAACGTCCACTGATTGAATTGTCTCTTCAACTTGTTGCACATCGTTAACAGACGACAAATTCGAATCTGATTCTATTGCTGTTTGGTTTAAATCCACTGCAGTATTTGAAATTTCCTTTTCTGAACTATCCAAATCAGTCTTGCATTGTATCGAACTAGTAATCACTTCTTCGTATATATCTGGTGACGTTGTGGTTGCAATTTCAATCGATTTTTCGTCTACAGTTACTTCCATCATTGGCTCTTGTTCAACCGCTTGTAATTGAGTAATGATACTTCGTTTTGAATTCTCTAGTTCGATATTTCTAAAAATAAACAATTTCAGCGACTCAATAGCATAAAATTATGAGTGGAGAACTTACGTCAGATCTTCCTCCGGTTTTAATGGCAAAAGTGGTATAGCATCTTGATTTGGATAAGGAGCAGAATTTCCATCACTAAATAGTTTAAAAAAAGAAAAATATTTATAAATCTAAGAGAAGACATCGGATGATTAATATACCTAAGAGTTGGAATGATTTCTTTCTGAGTTTCAGTAAGTATCCGCCGTTTTTTAGCTTCAGGAGCAACCTATGCATAAAAAAATTGAATTAATGCTTAATTAATGCTAAAAAAATAATAAATCTAACCAAGATATCAGATTCTAAACTATGCTTTTTTGGCAAAATTAGAGGTGACTTATTCATTAACTCTGTTGTTGCTGCATTTTCCTTTAGTTCAAGCTTCATTTTCTTCTCGTCATCCTCTTCCTGCATGCAATAAATGTTGTTAAAATATTATTTTTTTTCAATGCAATTTTTATTATTACTTGAGAAAGACAAACTAGAGATGAGAGCGCTGTTGCTACTTGTCTACCAGATTCAGGTACTATACTTATTTTCAAGTGTCTAAAAACACTCTTAAACGATTCTGGCAAATTAAGTCTGGTAGGTGATAACATAAATGTTGCTCGCCACATATCATTCGTTTTCTCACGAATGCTTGTGCTAGAATAACATAGACTAGCTTCCAATAATGGACATAAAACGCGAAAAAGTTCAAGAACGTTGACTTCTTCATAGTTATTTTTAACTAGTTTTACGCACGCATCCCACATTTCCTCTATCTAAAAATAAAGGTATAAGCATAAGATTAATTACTTTGGCTGGAAAAACCAAATGATTTTGTACATACATTAGGCACGAGATTGTCATGTAAAATTTGAAATGATTTAATTTTTTCAGCAACAACAAATAAACTCGATACTGGTTCTTTCATGTCATTAAGTAATGGTATCAGACATTGAGAAAAATTCATGTTCGTAAATAATATTTTCGCCACATTACTTAAGTTGGACATTGATTTGCAAATTGTACTCATCTATCACATATAGAAAACAAGTTATAAAATTAACATAATAACAAAAACATATTATGAAAATCTTACAGTTGATTGTGTTTTCTCTGCCAGTTCTTTTTCACTCTCCATTACAGAAGATACTAATTTACTAAATAAAAAAATAAATGTTGATATGAAACCAATTGGTTTGCTTTTGCGTTTCATCCAATTCTCTATTGAATAAAATGATAAATTATAATTTGTTTAATTTTAAGTAATTGTAATTGTGAAAATGCAATACCTTTCGATTCTCCATCAGGGATAATTTTATCAGCTGAAGAAAAATCAACCAATGCTATTATAACTAATAACAGATTGCTTAAATTTTCCTGCATTAATGTTAACTAAAAATATTTTATTAAAAAAATTATTTCAATTAATTGTGTATTTAAATGAATACGACGGTACCTTAAATGATTCATCGGGAATATTATTTAAAATTTTTGAAGAAAATTCCTCACACCAAATATTAACTGGTACTATCGGCACTAAATCTTCTAGCTTCCCTAATTTTTTACATAAATTAACCCATGTTGCATCTAAAGATTTTATACTGCTCTATAAGATATAACCAAGAGTTAAGCTTTATTTTATCAAAAGTATGAAAAATCCATACTTGAAGCAAAGGTTTCATATATAAATGATTAATTGGGAACATAAGGACAGCATAAATACAACCGAAGTCATGTTCTAGAGAATCTCCTTGGTTTATCTCCTTCGTCTGCAGTAAGAAATGTATATATCAATTTACATATTATTACAGTGCTGTAAAATCGACTTCGTACTGTTTCTATTTTTTCCAAAAGATTTGTAGCAACAATATTCCACAATCTAAATAGGGTTTCTGAATGAGCAATGTCAACAGAAGCTGAATCTATTGTTTTCATAACTAATTCTGTGAAACTCAAAGTATCAACTGTTGAATCTTCATTTTCGGATATAAGTTTTTGAAATATGCTCCCAAATCTAAAAATAATATTAATCATCAAATCTAAATAACATTTCAAAAATTAAAAAAAAAAACTAAAAGACTAAAAACCTTTCAGTTGAACTGTGCTGTAAAAATGGACTTCTAAATAGCAATTTAATTAGAAATAATGAAGGTGTTCCCTGAAAACAAAAATAAGGTTTCACGTATACAACATAATAATTTTTGTAATTAATGATAATTACACTCATAACTGATGCCTCTTCGATTGTGTATGCAGAAGAATGTAAAACCTTTTTTGGTATGAATGTGGAAACTTCAAGCAATTTCTATAATTTAAAAATTTAATTCATTTTTCAAATTAACTTAATACGCAAAAAACTCACTAATAAAACATCTGATGAAAAATTTTCATCTCTGACAAAACTCTCAAACGTGTATAATAATAAACTTAAAGCTTCTGAAAATTCCTTCTTGTTGTCACCTTCAGCGTTGACCTTCACATGTAAAACGGCATTATGCAACAGATACAATTGCAAATGTAAGTCTTTCTTCTCAGCGCCAAGACCGATAATTGCTTTCTTGACGCAAGAGAGTACAATTTTGTAGTGATGTAGAAATGTTTGAGGTGATTCTAATACGGTGAAAGGTAATTCATCTATTGTAAAACTTGGCTGACTGATTGGCAAATCGGATTTGTGACCCAGAATTTGAGCTAAAGCTTCGCAGCCAGAACGGTGTATAGTCATGAACCTTTGTGTGCCAGGTGAATTCGAAGAGCTGGTACTTGTACTTAAACTCATTTTTTGCACACTGTCTGGCGTATGTATGCCTGAATAAATTGTTCACATTTTATTAGTATTTTATTAAATTCAAAAAAGAAAAATAACGTTATACATACTTGAACTGTTCATGCTATTGTTTGGAGATGGACCTGGCTGATTGTTACTACTAGTTTCGTCTAATCCAAAACAAAATTGTAGAAAAGGATGTAAAACCATTTCTAAATTCAGGATTAATTTTGGCCCGAGGACAATTATTAGAAACCACCAAACGTTAAATTTCGCTTTAGCAACCATTTCTGTTCGTGCATTATTTGCTTTTAAAGGTTGCATCACTAAACGTAAACGTTTCGGATTGGCTAATACTTCTAATATTAAAAAAAAAAATTTAATAATTATTGATTTTTATAAATATTCAAATAAATTAAAAAATGGCTTCCCGTTTGAATTTTTACCTAATTCAGAGCCAAAATTCACGATTAATTGATACCACGAATTAAATGCTTCAACTTTTACTTCAGGATTTGGAGATTTAAAACCTTTCTCAACAATTCCCAATAGTGTATTTATAAGTGATGCTCCTTGATGAAGAGCCTAATTTGCAAATTAATTTATTTTAAAATAGAAAATTAATTTCTTTTATTCTCAAATTCGATTATACCTTCCCTAAAAGTTTCAATAACAATCGCCATAATCTTAAACTTTGTATCTCCTGCTTTTCTTTGAACAATCTTGCCATACCAGGTACAAGTTTCTAAAAAATATAAACAACTATTCTCAACGTTCAGGAAAAACATCAATTTTATACCTCTTTAAGATCTCCCACTAGCATTACTAATGACTGTTGAGTTTGATGCTCCTGTATTACTGACCAGACCGATTCGAGAACAACTAAAGCCGGTTCTCTAACCTTTCCCATTGGATGAACGGTCGCTAAATATAATCGCCTCGACCAACAAGATACTCGTAATGCCATCTGTTCAGGCATTTCCGTCAATAGTCGATTCAAAACTCGAATAATTTCCAGCTCATATGAACCAGACATCTGCTTTGGATCGTCTGGTTGTGGTTTTTGAATAATTTCCATTATTTGCTGCAGCTTTCGTTATAAAAACAAATATTTATGATTTGAAACACTCGCTATGAATAACTGAATAAATACTTTTTCAATCCACAAAATAAGTGGGACTTTGAGTTTGGCTAAACACCAAAGGGCTCTGGTACAAACCATTTTTTCAGGTGACTTTTTAATTAATATACAGAGATCTAATAATAAATTTAAAAAAAAATTATTTTTCTTAAACACATAATAAAGTAATAAAAAAATCAATAAAAATTACCATCAATTATTTCACCCATTTTTTTTTCTTCAATAAGGCTTTAATGAATCAAAACATAAAATAATATATAAGTATAACATTTTTTAAATTAAAAAAATATGTAAATATAATTCTTACGCAACGATCATATCAGTACGGAGAAAAATTCCAATCAAATGCAAACTTTCTAATGACAGTTTTACTTCAGGACTGTTTATATCTTGTTTTAATACATCTAATACTGAATTGAAATCGTCTAAAAACTTTGCAGGAACGTCCTTTGCCTCCTGTATAACTCTATCAATAAAAATTTAATTAAACAATTAATAAAGAAAGGATATTTAAGTTGTAATAAACTCACCGTATGAGAAATTGATATGCTTCCAATCTCTCGTTAGGACGTGCTTTCGCCGAAATTATCTTTTGCATTTGTGTATCCATGGTTTTAAACAGAATATGCACTTTTTAAGTATAATGAAAACTTAAAACTATTCAATTAATAATAAACAAACACTGCAAAATAAAAAGAATAAATTAAAAAAAATTAGAAATAAAAATAACAAGAGAAAAAATCCCACGGCGTATTATCCGACATGTGAAAATATCGGAGTAAAATTAATTGCCTTGAAATTGCATTAAATTTTATGTCTATTGATTTATTATATCCACATAAACAAGTGGTAAGCCTAAATGATCAAGAAAAGCCGATTTTAGATAAAGACTTATGCTACCATACTTCTATTCACGAGACGAAAACTTACAACTATATTTTACCTCATTTATCTTCACTCGTAGAAATGTATGCATTAAATTAATTAAGAAAAAAGTTAGGCCGCTTTTAGGTTTTCGCGTAATGGTTTTGTCATGATGGATTTCGCGGGAGTTAAGAGACACATTCAATTGTTTGGCAGTAGTTCATTGGCTCAGCGATGCAACATGGGCCATGTGAGGTAAAACCGTATCTAATTATTAGAAACCGAATCAATATGCCGTCATCACATAAAATATTTGTTAATAACAGGTGATATATAATGACGTAACTCAGCGCTCTACATATTTGTCATGACAACATGGAAGATTACTTATCGCACCAATCATGTACGTCTGAAATAAAACACGTGATTCAAATAAAGTTTTAACTGGCCAATCATAAATGCTGTTAACTAACGCAGCGATTCCTACTGGTATTGTAACGAACTTCCATGCATGTTATTTTTAACCTTGGGATTTGGGCTTTGTGTAGTCACGGCAGCCAATCACGACTGATAGACGAAATTTGAAAACCAGTTGATACGCCACCCTCTGCTCTGCGTGATTTTTATATCTTGTACGTGTTTTGCAACTGCAAATTAGTCGTTGGTCCCCTATTGAGGAACTATAGGAAAGGTGTTTCCATTCATTATTGTGCAGGCTTTATAAGAAAGGTGTTGCGGAATGCAGCATTCACAGGATTTTAAACGGCGTGGTGTCAACTTTACAGTTGATGGACGGCGGTTGCGAGCACATTTTAAAGCAATCGATAGACGATCTTGGCGGGATGATGTTATGATGAAACGGCGAGGTTCAAGTTCTGAGGCTTTTAACAACGATAATCCAGAAAGTGATGTTAGTTTTAAAAAATTAACACCACTTAAAGAGAAGAACGAAGCAGAGGAGCTTCAAATTGCTAAAATAAGAACAGATGTCAAAAAACCTGTCAAAAGTAAGCATTTAATTTTTGATTTAATTTTTGATTTAATTTAATTTTTTTTTTTTTTTAATTTTATTGTAGAGTTAACTGCCTCAGACGAAAGAAGACAACAATTAATAAAATACAAGGAGCGAAAGCAGTTACTGAAAGAATTGGAGAAAAAGAATAAATCAACTAAACCAGTATTTAAAGTTTGTCAAGTTAAACATGGCTACGATCCATTTGCCAACGCAGCTTCATCAAACATGGTAAATTGAGCAAGAGAAATTTAATTATGTAAAAATTAGTTGACATTTTTTTTTTTTAGAAAACTGTCAAGCCATTAAATACAGAAAATAAACGAGTTACAAGATCAACTGCAAAATCCTCTGTTGCAATTGAAAAGCCTAAAGAAGTATATAGTTTTATTTATAAATAAATTAACAAACAAAATTAAAAAAAATTTTTTTTTAGATTGCATTAAAAGTTAAGCCCAACTTGAAATCTAAAGTGAAATCTGTTGCTGCTAAGAAAACCAATCAAAAATTGAAATCTGTTAAACCCATGGCTAAACAGGTGAAAAGAGTATCTTTTGCACCTGAAGGGTTTCAATTCACAGCACCAGTGGATTTAAAATTTCCTTCTCCAAGAAAGGGATCTACATCTGATAAGTAAATGAGAATTATTACATTGAAAAAAATGAAATTTATATTATTTATGTATCTATTTATTTGTAGGAATGCATTTGTATTTCCAAACGATGTTTTAAAATCTTCTTTGAAAGCCAAGAAATCTGATAATGATGAGATCCAGTTAAAGAAAAAAGAAGTTTCCACTGTTATTGCAGTTACTTCAAACGATAAAAGTAGTGAAAAAGAATTAGGTGACAGTAACATCACCGAAACGGATGAAAAAGAGGAGGAAGAAACGAGAAAAAAAATTGTTATCGAAAGTGAAAGAAATACAGAAAGTGAAAACGAAAAGATACAAATCGATGAGAAAGATGTGAACGATAACTTGACTTCTGACAGTGAAAATGATAAACTGCGTGTGGAAGAGGAAGAGCAGAGTGAAAACTGGATGACTGAAAGTAACAGTAATACAGAAAGTGAAAATACAAATTTGCCTTTGGAAGTACAAAAAACGGATGAAAACTTGAATACAGAAAGTGAAGCTGTTGGATTCGAAAATAAAACAGAAAAAGCAGAAGTCGAATGTTCAGTATCAACACCCAATGTAGTGGGTTTTGATGTGATGAGTTATTACAGTCCTTTTGTAACAACATCTAGAGGCAGTAGCTCTAAGAAGAGGAGGAGGACGAGAACAAGTCATGTTAAACGTCTTTCTGGTAATTTTTCTTTCTATGAAGAAACTGAACTGTTGAATGAAGAAAGCAAAAGGAAATGTAGCGAAGAATCTTCTGAGAATTATACTATTGAAGGGAATGAAACTAAAAGTTCACTATCGAATTCTGCAGAAATATCTACAAATCAAAACGAAGTACAAAGTGGCTCAAAATCGAATTCTGAAGAAATAACTTTATCGAGTCAAAATGAAATTTCTCCATCGGAAATAGGAAGTGTAGCTACGTTTAAGAAATTAGTGTTTGAATATACAGATTTGTTTAAAGGAAAGATTAGGACATGGAATCTTGTTAAAGATGAAGATGGTTTACCTGAATTTGGTAAAAACAAATATTTTTATTCTTTTTTTTATTGTATTATTGTAACAAGTTACTTTTTTTTAAACAGTTGTCAATGAAATTGATTCTGCAGTGGGAATGGCTGAATTATTAATGGTTCAACGGTTTAAACAATTTGAAGATCTGATAGCTGATTGTGAATTTAAAAGGAGTGAAAAAGAAGTCACTTGCGATGACTTATTAGGATTCTGGGATATGATTTATCAACAAGTTAAAAATATTGAATTCAAGTTTGATAAATTAAGTAAAATGAAAGAAAATAATTGGACCAGTACGACACCTAAACCAAAGAAAAAAAAGGTAAATAACTTTTTTTTTATTAAATGTTTGAGATTTTTAAATTTTTGTTGTTGTTATTTTATAGCGCCGTGTTAAAAGACTTACACCTAAACGTAAACCCAAAGGAAAATCATCGCAGTTACGTGAGCATATCGCAGCTGCTAGAAAATTAAAAAAGACTGAAGAATTTAAATCTGAAGATGCTGCTATAACAAGTATGTGTATATTTTAATCTTTGTATTTAAATAATACTTATTTATTTTACATTACTAGACACACCATTATCCTCACTAAATAATTCCAAATCTGTGTTATCTTCACCTGTTACTGATCGTTGTGCGCAGGAAGAACGTCGTGTTACTCGTTCCATTTCAAGACGAGAAGGATCTCTCTCATACCTGCTTATGCCAACAGCTGCCACAGACGCCACAGACGATGATGTCTTTTTTTCAGCAGAGAATGAGGTAAAATATAAAATAACTAATTATATACAATTACTCAACTTAATTTATTCAAACAGGAGAATTTAGCGGGAACCTTTGTTCAATCATCAAGTGGAGAAACACATGTGTTAGATGAACCCTCAATTACGAATAAAAAGAAATTAAGGCGTAGTGTTCGTTTTGCTTTGAATACCAAAGAGGATAAACTTGATGATACATTAGCTTATCGTACTACTCCTTTCACTCGACGACAAAAACCCTGCAGTAAGAACTTGTTGAAATGTTTTTATTTGATTTAATACTGTTATAATTATTTTAGTAAAATCATCGTCTTCATCATCACCATCAGAAGAGAACACATCATATCTTTCTGAATCCATTTCTGATTATAAGTCATTTTCTGATGAAAACTCGCACAGCAGATGTACTCCAGCAATGGAAGAACTTTCACTTAAAACTTCGTCAGTAAAAGTATGATTATTTCTTAAAAATAAAGTTGACAGTAAGTTAGAATTTAAATTAACTAATTTTATTTTGAAATATTAAATTTAGAAAAAGAAGAGAGTTAGTTTGCTTCCACTTGGAAATGTGATCAACGTAACACCAGGCGATGGCGATTTGATTTCGTTCTCACCAGCTTTTAGCAAAGCCCGCTAAAAGAAAAAGGAAGATTTTCGTGCTACTTATATCGGTATTTTATTTCATAAAATTAATATAAAATAACTACTTAATTTTTTAGTGAAATAGTGTAAATTTTTGATTAATCACTTTCCTTTCGTTTTATTGTTTTATAAATAAATAAGCATTTTTATTTTGCGTAAATTTCATTATTAAGGTTGATAAGTAATCCACAAGGTAAAATTCAAATTATTTTTATGACATCGTTATATAACATGAATTGCTTTTACTCGAGCCTTGAATAAAAGGCAATAAGCACAATTATCAGGAGAGAAAAAATGGCAGTTTATTTAATTTGTTACATAATTGTTTTTTCTAATTAACAAACGCACACGTTACTACTAGGTGACTCACGCATACCAAAGTTACAAATTTCGTTGCTAGGTGTTCACGATTCACGCATCAGTCAAGGTTGAGCCAGTATGCCGGCAAATTTGAAAACTTGTTTTTAAACTGAAAGCATGCTTTCGGGTAAAGTTGTAAATACACATTCCTATAAAAGTAAATAAATGATTAAAAAAATTAAACTTAAAATTATTTTTTTATATTTTATTTTAAATTTCTATAAATTCTTTTATTTGCTGCATGGTGATTAGGTTAAATGTTTTCTTCTTTATTTAATAAGATTTAGATGTTGCATGTTCTCAGTATTAGTCCTCTGTTAGATTAGGATTTCAAAATTATCACTCGTCCTACGTACCATAAATGATCTGAAAAATTATCAAATATCTTCGGAAGCTCAACAACAAATGTAGGTCATATATTCATTGACTTGTGGGCTTGCTGTTTCTTAATGTTAGCTTAATCTAATCGTTACAATTTATTTAATATAATATTAATGTATATAATAATATACTTTAATATATTATTATTATTAATAATATAAAACATGGAACATGTTGAATGTAAAAATTTGGTATGCCACCTGGCAGAAAATGTGTGCAACAAACTACAACGCTCTTAAATTTAGAGTTATACTTTGTTGACATTTGTCAACATGATGGGCCTTCATGTTGGGCGGGAAGTTTGGTTCTTGGAGGGTTAAAAAATAAATTCAGTTCAATTACTCCTGTTATTAAGTCTCATATTTTGTTTTCCTATACATTTTATTCTATTCATAGATTTTGATCTCTCTATCCCACCCACCGCTCACAGACCCCACATATAGAATAGATCCGGCTTTGTATATGGGATCAACTTTATCTAAAAGTTCTCATATTGACAAACGCAAAACCATTAACTAAAAATACTTTTCTCTTTCCTCGATAGATGGCAAATCGACGCCACGCTTTGCTAAATTTTCGAACCTATTTATAGAATAAAACATTTTCATCCAAATTAAATTTATAAATAAATGAAAATATTTTTAAGTAAAAATACATTCATGCCCTAAAACTGTCATTACCGACTTGAAAATTAATTACATCAAGTGAAGTCTTTTCATAAACAAAAATTAAATTTAGAAATAAAAGTTAAATAACCATTTGAACCCAAAAAAGTGTTTATCATTCGAGATAATTTTTTTATTATTATTACAACAAAAAACGTTCAGAAAATCATTACAAGTGCATAGCAATTAGTATAAGTAAAAGTTAGCGATGTTTGATAAAACCATTCAATATTTATCTTAGGCCTACAGACCTAATCGGATTTTTCTTCATTTCCCTTCTCATTACATGAATCAATAATTGTGGCGTGTCCCTCTACTTTATCTGATAAGATTTCATATTTGATTTCCAATGTCACAAACACAATAAACCTAAATATTCCATCTAATTTATGACTACACCCAATATAAATAAATAAAAACTCTTTCATTTTTCTTTCGAAACTTATATTTAAATTTTTTAAGAGAACGATTGAGCTTTATATTAACCCTGAGTAAAGTCTTTCAACAAGAATATTAAATCAAGTTGCAATATTTGTGTAGCATAAATCATAAATCAGTTAACATAGAGATCAGAAAATTTAAAATTTAACATGAAAATAATGCCAAAAATACTTTTATGTCTTATTTTAACTGTTGACTCGAAGCTGTTATCAGAAATTAAAGTGCATTGACCCATAAAGTTTATTTTGCGGCTCATTTAATTCACTCAGATGCAATTATTACTACGTAAATATCAAAGACTGTAAATTCTAAGTTAAATAAAGAAGTTTTTGTGCTAATTGATCAGATAAAGGAATTCCTTTAAAATATTTTCAACGGCTCAAATCCAAAATCAGGCACTCTGTTGCTAATATTACAGTACACATTTGGCAACTGTGGTTAGTTCATAACAGTATTAAAAGAAACTGTTGATATTTTATGATGTTTGTTATTTGGTAAAACAAATTCTTTCAAGTCACCTTCACCACAGGTGCAGAAAAGAGTAACTTCCTCCATTAAAAATCTATCTAACAAAAGTTTGCCCATAAGGTAAAAAAATTTATGAGTATATTTCACTTTGAGCAGCATCTTTTTCTTTCTAAACAAATAATTATGTTGACACTAAAAAGATATGAGAATAAATCCTCAGAGGCCAAAGAACTCGATTGAAAAGGAAATTTTAACCTTGAGTGTATTTTCATGTTATTTTTGTTTCTAGTTTAAAAACCAGATGTAAAAACATTTTGTATGTTAATAAATAAAAGATATTCTGTAATCCTTGTCGTTAAGATTGACGTGAGTAAATATTAAAATATTAAAAGAGGGAAAGGTTAATGTTTGATATAGTACCGGGTTCTTGGAATTCTCACTAGAGGATATCGTGTAATAAATGACGTCATGTGTTAAAAAGTCGATGCTCAGTCAGTTCCTGCACACCGCTTGGTGTGTCCAGAAGAAGACAAACATTGGGAAATCTAAATATTTTTTGAAAAATCAAAACTAAGAGAGAAAGTGAAAAATAGTTTTGGGAAAAAATCAAATTTTGGGAAAAAGAAAAATTTTAAACAACATAATCACCACCTGAAAAAAGTTGTCTTTTGACACCTGCTTATTGAATAATTTATGAAATATTTGGGTCAGCGTTTAAAAGGTAAGGAAACTTTTTGAATATGAAATTTTATTTTTTCCCATTTAAAAAATAAATTAAAAAAATAATTAAAAATATAAAAAAACTTTTGTAACTCATAAAATTAGTTATTTGTTTATTATGTAAGTTTCTAAGACCAATTTGAATAAATTATATAAATGTAGCTTTAAGAATGTTATATAAATATCAAATATTGTGTTTCTAACTGATAACTGAGAAGTCATATGTCCTGTTATGTCTACACACAAAAAATGAATACTAATAACTTACACCAAAAGCTGCTTCAAGTTCAAGGACATTTTATGCAGAGGTTTACGACTATTTCTATTATCAAATAACTTGAATGTAAAATTTTTCCTCAATTCAGCATCTAGCCAAAGGGTTAAATGGAAATAAAATTTCTTACCTTCAATTACATAAACCGACTGACGTCATATGAAAAATCCCCCATCTAACTTTACCTTATATACGTCATATAAGACGTATGTAATATACATAAACAAAGTAATTTAAAAAAATGAATAAACTCGAATGTTATTATTGAAATTAAATTAAATCTGCATATTTAATAAAAGTAATTTGACAAACTAATTTAATGGTTTATCTCTGGTATTTGTAAAATAAAATTCGATTTCCTTTTAATCCGATTTTCGGTCATGACCTCAACAAACATTGAAGCCACTTTAGGCCTACAGCAAACAACATATTGTCAGTTGATATTGCCACAAATCTTACCAATAAGTCAACGGAAATCAAGCTACCAGTTTAAATAACAGGAAAAAATCATTAAAAAAATAATATATTTTTATTTATACTTGAAATAATCATAAAGTGTGATTTAAGACCGAATTACAAAATAAAATGAAAAAAAAATGTTTGGTATAAGCAATTCCTATTCAGTCAAGTTGAAAATTGAAATGTTAAAACCTTTACTGGACATTCATCCCAAACACACCTTATCAGTACCACACTTTGAGCAAGCAAATCTCATTTTGATTCCTCATGTGTACCTAGTTTCAATCTCCCTTTCCCCATTCCCCTCTTTTTTTACTCGAAAAAGTATCAAAAGCAATCAAATATGACATTGTCAAGCAGGTCACTATTCATTATAAAACAACAAAAGAGCTTTTCAAAAACTTAGTATTCTTTAAAAGTAATAAAAAAATATCATAATTAATTTTTTTATACTTTGTTTACATTCAAACCTGTTGATACTCTTTAATGCTTAATTAATTCCTTTTTTCTGACTTTTATCCTCTCCATTTTTTTAGTCTAGATTTGGTAGTTAATTAAATTTCCCTTTACAATTTTTCTTAATGTAATAAATTATCTACTGCGAAATTAATTTTCAACAATCGCAGGAAACTTTGCTCATTTTACTGTACTTGTTATACGAGAATAACAGTAAATTCTCATCAGCGTGATAAGTTTACCAATTTTATGTATAACCTCCTTACTCGCTTCTAGTGACCATCGCACTGAGGTTAATGTCTATTCGAATAAACATCGCAGTTGCTATTGGTTACGGAAGTATGTAAACTACAAAGGTTTTACTGCGCGCAAGAGTATAAATTACAGCTCATAACTCACGTAAACGTTTATTTCAGGTGATGGCAAATAATTTCCGCTCAAATAAATTTATTTCATCAAATTCTGTTGACCCAAATATCACATTTTTGAAACAAATTAATTTCATTAATCGCAACCTATTTTTACATTAGTGTAATTTTAAGGTAATTTAAATTGTTTTAGCACATGTTTACAGAGATTGAAAGTGATGTTGATGTAGCTGCTATATAGGTTTGATACGGGAACAAAATATAAACAAGGAAATTAAAGTAGTTAAATAAATGTATTCATTGTGTTTAAAAATATAAAATAAACAAAGTTTGTAAGAAGATTTGAAGCAGAAAGAAACATCTACTGCTAAAAGGTTCAATTTTAAGGCTAGGAATTTAAGTTTCATGAAAAAAATAAACAGGAAATTGAATTTTTATTTTATTTTTAGTTCTGCTTTTTCAGAAACATGCAATAATTTTTAACTCCATTTTGTATTTTTTTGAGTAAGATCTATTTTTATGTGGTTGTTTATTTTTTTTGGTGTTTTTGGCACCTGAGATTTAAAGCAATGATTAATTTATACAATTTTTTTGTACAATTGCTTTGCTCTATATAAATGTGATTTATATAAAGACAATAGTGGAAGAGCCTTTAAAAAATAAAGATGTACATCTTGTCATGTTTTATATCCACCAGAGTGCCTTTGTAATCAAGTTGTATCGAAAAAAAAACCGAATCACTTTGTTTTTCTTTTTTCAATTCTATCTTTTCTTTTAGAAAATTTGTTAAAAAAAAAAACAAAAAAATAACAGGTTAGGTTTAACAAGCAAAAAAGGTAAAATATAAATTAAAAAGTTAAAAACTATGAACAAAATGATTTAAAAGAGAAAAGTAATAATAACGGTTTAAAAAATACCAAATAAATTTTAAATTTCAAAAATCGAAAAGAAAATGAAGAAAATAACACTGACGTCAAAAGCCAAACAAGCGTGATAACGAATATTATTCCCAAAGGAAAACCAACAAGAAAAAATTGCACGTGGAAGAAAATGCGCAGAAATAGTCATATAAAGTGCAAGATTGAACTGAAAAGCCATTTCAAACGTAAAAAGATAAGACATGAAACAATATTTTCATTTTTTTTTAAAAAAAAATCTTGTTATGACTGAAAACTTACAAATAACAGATAATAATAAATATTATTATCTTTGAAAAATACAATAATTATCATCAATTTGTTGCTAAACATCTAAAATCATAGCAATTAGCAAGTGTACATTAAGGTTATGTTGATAATTGATTTTTGTTGTGGGTTATATACAGTTAAAAGCATGTACTAATTATTCGTTAAATATTTTCAAGTTATTTACACAAGTTTAACACGCTAGAAACAAGCACAAAAAAATTGCTTAATGTACCATGATTTGGTCGAGAAAAACATCACAGCTGGACCTTTTTCCAATTCCATCAAAATAAGTTTTCAAGAGAGAAATAAAGTCTATATTTTTATTTTATTATACTTTTTTTTGATAATTTAAAAAGATAAATAAATAATAGCAAATTTTATGGTATTGTCCGTTTTATTGCGTGCTTTTTCACAATAGCCTCAGGATTGTTCATCAGATGTTTGCATTTTTATTATTTTAGTATCGATTAAGAAATTTGAAAATAAAATAATTGGTTTGTGTCAATCAAGTGTACAATTGAAAAGAAAAGTTATTTGCTGTTTATCAGCTGTTTATATCTTGTTTACACACTTGTTGTTGTCGTTTTAGCAAAAAGTAGAAAAGGATAAACAGAAAGGAAAATGTAAACAACAATTACCAACTTCCTATTATGTTTCATAAAACATTTCTATATTTCAAGTTTCATGGTCAAGGTCATTGTCAATTAACAAGAAAGGAATGCATACATAAATAGATAAATAGATAAATCAAAATCTCAAGGTAGTAAAGACTGATTAAAACTTACCAAAAATTACGTCCATCCATTTCTTTTAACACTTTAGTGCTGCCATGATCGTGACCCGATTGGTACTCATGTTTATTTTAAGATTGTTGAGCGCAGTGAACATAAACAATAGCGGAAGAACAAAGAGTGAGCAATTGCAAGTTTCATTTTTATGACATCTGACATCACCCTAAATCGTGAACCCCTGATACAAACAGTCATAAAAATTCAAATGGTTTAACTTGCATTCAAGTGCACACTTCATTTAACTGACAAGATAAAATAAAGTATGACTCTATTGTCTTTGCCTCGGTCAAAATAACCGGAAACGTGACGTAATATGCAAAATTCTTCTCGTGCATGTATTGAAACTAATAAAAAGTCAAACTATAAATCACTAATTTTTTTTCAAGTCTAAATTTAATTTCAACGCAACAAGTACATAAAGAATAAACTTAAAATAAACATGCATATCATTACTTATGACCTAAAGAACTAAACGTTAGAACTACATACATCACTACGTTTATTATCTTTTCTTTCCACACATCCATTTTCAGCTGAACTCTGCCTTTAACTCCCACGTGTAACTCGTGCAATCCTTATATTTCCATTGGGAATAGAGAAGAGGTAACATCAGCTCATCTTTACCAAAACTTGTTCCACTTCAGCCATCTTTGTAGACACATTAATTATTGTTAGGAATTCTCATAAGTTTCTCCTGATTTAGTGTCTATATTGTTTTTTCCCAAAAAAATGGATGTAATTATATATTTTTAAAGTAACTACAGCACTGATTGTATCAGTAGCAAGTACACGCATAAATTTAACACATGTTTTATTCACTCATTTCCTTTACAACACCTTGTTTGTTTACTTACATTGTTTAAATTTAAAGATTTTCTCAAGTTTGGAATGTTTGTTCCACATCTGATTTTGAATAATATAAAAATAATTGATACTCGAACAAGTTGATATAGTTTTATGGTTTTGAATTTTTGAAAATAGGTTATTAAACCAGATTTATTTTAACAGCAGATGAATGTAATTAAATTTTTGTATTGATGACAAAGTAAATGGATTGTGTAAAAAAAATACATTCAAAATTAATCTCACAAATGGATCATCAAGCACTAGGCAGTTTACAAGATAAAATAACATTAGAGAGGAGAAGAAAGTGCAGTGAAATAGGTGACATGGGGGTTTAAGTTTTAACACAAAGTGCACAACAGAAAATTGCGTCTGTGAACTTGGAAAAAAAATTGGCATTTAGAAAATATTGAGTCAATATCGATTTTGCAAGTGTGAAATTGTGACGTAGTTATTGATTCCATACTGATTACGTCAAGCTATTTGATACCATTTTTATGTTAAACCAAAACCAATAAAAAATATTGGAGTTCTTTCCTTTTCCAATAATCAAAGTTTTCGGTATCAAATAAAAAAATTGTTGGAAATGACAGTTAATATAGAATATTTAAAGTTTCCTTTTCCTATTTAAAAAAATTTCTTTTGAATCTTAAAACTGAATCCATATTGTATCATTTCAAGATATTTTTGTTCCCAGAGAAACGCTTTAAATTTCCATTTTCTTTCAATGAAAGTAAAAAAAGAATCTAATAAGGAGTGCTTGACTTCATTAAGATGTCTGTGCAAACCGAAACTGTTCATTAGAAATAGAAAACAAATCTTAGGTTTCATTTTACGACTCATCAATTGGATTCAATTCAAGTAATTGGTTCGTGACCCCACTTTCCTTCTTACTGAGAAGAACCCACTCGATAAAAAACCCATTTGAACAATGCAACTCAAATTCAACAATTTTCTACATTTAGCAATGTTGTTAAACCCCAAGGTTCTTAATCCATGTCAAGCAATTGGCTAGAGATGCAGCAAATGCCTTCTTTTATTAATGACACTGTCTGTCATAAGAAATAAATGTCTTGATAAAGTAAAGAACCATTTATTTACTGCAGCTTGTCACTGCTAAATTAGAATTCTTTCATTTATTCTACACATGCGAATGCAGCTGAAAAAATTTTCGCCTCAATAACTTAGTAAGTTAAAGTGTGTCTCTCAATCTTTCTTTCTCGTGTTTCAACTCAAAATGACATTAAGTTAATATGGATTTGACTTTAGGGCGTAATTATTATTTCTCAAGTACATTTTTAAATTGAGAAAACTTTAAGCAATATTTAAATTGTAAATAAGCACTTTTTGTTAATAACTCAATAACTTGATTACAAATGTGCTGTCTAAAATTTTGAATCTTATTACCAGCATCTTTTCAGCTAGTTAAGAAACTTCAGTTTTTACTCCATACGGGTACTAAAAAAAATCAAATTTAAATAATTCTTAGAAACTTTTATAATTATCTATTATTAGCTAAATTATATGTTCCGTTCAATTTAAATTAGTCCACTACGTAGCTATCAACTGTATAGTTTTTCTTTAAAACTATTTACACGTTAACTAGTAAGAAAATTGAATCCTTAAGTGTATTCAAATTACAATGGTTCCCTGTTGATTAAGTAATTGCACCCTGTAATTGTGAGACTATTTTTTTCATTTCGTTTCATTTGAATCTCTTTAGTGCGTGACCCGATTAATTTTTTTCCAATGACTTGCACTGCAAATTCGACGAGTCTTAATTTCAAACCTACTCACTATACTGTGCATTTGAACCAAATGCAAATCACTTGCTATTTCTCAAATGTAAATTCAATTGAACTCATCAAAAGCTTATTATTAGAGCTAGGCGAATTTCAAATTCAAATTTTTTAAAAGTTATGTCACGGTCACACCTGGTATGCAAAAGAACTTCATATCTAAAACTTTATGCTTTTTAATAATTCTCACGCTTTTTTCCTTTTTTTCTCTTCATGAAACCTTTATCCTTACATGCACCACGCTCTAAAAACTCACACATGGTTTGCAGGTGCATCTTTACTGTCAATATTGAATCAAAGACGGCTCCAATCGTGAAACTTTTCTCGTTTGTTTTTGTTGAGTGAATATAAACATTTTTTTTACGCTTTAAAAGAACATAAAAAATATAAAAAGTAACATTAGGTTTTTCACTTTAAAAATTTTAAAACACGAAATACTTGCCAGCTCGTAACTAACGTGGTGTCATCATCATTTGGCGAACACATTAGCCACGACGCTCATCTGTCATACCTTAACGCACGCTTTTAAGGCTAAAGGTTGTATAGAAAAAGGATGACACTGCCTTTAGGAGATTTGTCAACTTTGTTCATTGCTTGTATCGCCTCATTAAATATCAGCTGTGAACAGTAATGTGAACGTGAACGTTACGACCTAACTGTAAATGAAGCGTGAAACCCTAGAGAAACAAGCGAGCGCGCACGTGATTCCAATATTCAATGAAATGGATCGAAAATTTTTGCATGTTCACTCAAAGTTCTGATCAAAAAAATTTTCATTCACACGTAGAATTTTGGTTGATTGCAGGGCGAGAAAATGAATTCATCGCTCGATTCTGATATCGGCTTAGCAGAGGCTCACTGCAGAATCCAATTACAACAAAACACAAGATCCGAATTAAATGGTAAATGTTTTACCAATTTATATAAAGAATATTACATCATAAATATTTTCTAGGAACGGTTTTTTGTCCAGGGACATTTGATGGATGGAGTTGTTGGAACGATACGCCATCAGGTCAAGTGGCGTACGCCAAGTGTCCATCATTCATTACCGGCTTCGATCCCAAAAGTAAGTTTCTGTTTACTACATTTCCGTTTAGTTTATCATTTATTATCTAGGATTCGCCCAGAAGCATTGTCTTTCGGATGGCACGTGGTTTCGTCATCCAGATACAAACATGACATGGTCTAATTACACATCCTGCGTTGATGTGGAAGATTTGAAGGTAGATTTAATACAGATGGTATGACAAGTAAGCTGTGTTGGCACAAGAAACCCCTTGAGCTTTACTTGCTGCAATTCAGAATAAAGCTATTAGATTAATGCAACAGATTACAAACAATGTATATTCCCGTATACAACCCTTTCTCGTTTTCCTTTTATTAAGAATTCTACACAAACTAGACTTTGATGATAAACATTCAAGAGTCAAAGTTCTCTTTGCTTTGTTGAATGAAACATAAAAGAATCATAAATGTGAAACCGAAGTTTGCAATCTTTAAGTTTGTTTTCATAAACTTTTGCTTTAATAAGATGGATATTTGTTTTAGTTTTGTAGGTAATAGAATTATTTCCTTCAGCTATGTCAGTTAAAGCAATATATGCAATTCAGTAACATGAGAAATGTTAAAGTGTGTGCACCCAACCTAACCTAGATTTACTCTGATCCCTTTAGAATATTTTATTGCCTTTGACAGTTTTATAAGGATTGGGAATTGCGTGCAAGAGATAAGCACAGAAAGCCTGCGTATTTTCAAAATGTAAAGACTATCATTACCAAGCATGAAAACTCAAACGTTACCCTTGTTAACTTTTAAAGATTAAATAACCATAAAATTTAACAATTCATCATTAATTTCGTTATACATTTTTTTCAGTTTCGTCAGAAAATAATAAATTACTATATCAGCGGATATTCGGTGTCGTTGATTGCCCTCGTTATTTCCATGGTGATATTTTTTTACTTCAAGTAAGATAATATGTTATTTTTATATATAAAATTTAATCATTTTTCTATTAATACATTATAATGATTTTAGAGCGCTTCGATGTTGCAGAATCACAATTCACAAAAATCTTTTTCTTTCGTTTATCTTAAATAATTCGTTTTGGATTGCGTGGTATACGACAACAAATAAATCAGAAATGTTTTGGGAGAATGAGGTGAGTATTGAAATAAATTAAGATCACCTCTGCGCATCATCCTCACACCCCCGAAACCCTTTGAAAATTACATTCGAGATAATGAACGGTGAGCAAACATACAGCACACACGAGTAAGATTAAACCCGCACCTACCATCACCTGGTTAGGTACTTGCGGTTAAACGTGACACAATTTCTTAATAACTCACTTAACCTGAATACATTTTTTTGTGAATTCTCTGACTCAAAACCAAGAAAAAGTATACAAAAATAATAATAGATGTTGTTGTTATAAACTTGCAGGCAGGATGCCAAATATTTCATGTGTTACTGCAGTATTTTCTTACTTGTAATTATTTCTGGATGTTCTGTGAAGGCCTTTATTTACACACTATCCTTGTGATGGCGTTTGTTAACGAATCTGTTATAATGAGGTGGCTTTATATCATCGGCTGGCGTGAGTAGATAGATGAAGTGTAAATCCACTTATTTTTCACTCTTCTTAATTACACCGTAGTGGTTCCAGCAATTTTTACCATACTCTACGGTGTGATTCGAGGATCCTTTCCATCTCACACTGAATTGTAAGTTGTTTTTTTGCTGAATTTAATCATATTATTCACTTCGTTCTCATTTTGTCGTGTTAATTTACACTTTTAACTGTCAAATTAGAAAAAAGTTAAAGCTAACCACAATTAATTAATTAATTAATCACATTTTTTATTTTTATTTTTATTTTTTTTTTTCAAACTTAGTTGTTGGATCGATTGGAGTCCGTTTCTTCTAATTCTCATCATCCCTGTGTGCATTTCCATGTTGGTAATTTAAATTTTTACTAATTATCAATCTTAATCTCCTATGTAACAAAGATATTCAAATTAAGTTTTAAGCCTCTTTGCTGAAAGTCAACCTTTTTTTAATCCTTAAGAAAAGAGTTCTAAAAAAAATTCTTTCTTCCACTAAATAAAAAAAAATCGATTTAAACAAAGAAAGAAGCCAAAGCTCCCCTTTTTGAACTTCCCTGCAACACATTACTAATTTAATTGCTTCCATCATTCTAACACCCTTTCTTAGGTCAATCTCATCTTCCTCATCAACATTGTGAGCGTTCTCGTCACTAAGATAAGAGACGTCAATTCGTCTGATATTAACCAAACCAAGTAAGAACTTAATTTCTTAAAAAAATTGAGAAAAAAAAATAAGAAAAGAAAATCGAAGACAAAGTTTATTGTTCTGTGAACCGAAAATAAAGTTATAGCTGAGTCGTTTTACCTAAAGAAGCAGAAAAGCCTCTCTTTCAAACCCCATCGTCTTTTGACGGCCTTTTTCTTACAAGGCTCCTTTTACTGATGCAGCAGGAGTCCAGGGCCAATAAGTCGCCAATTGAGCAACGAACGCGTTCTGTTCCGTTTTTACAGACCCCCCTCATTTTTCTGATGGAGGTGTTTCCGTAAGATAAAAGAATGAAGGAAGAGAGTTTGCGAGGAAGAGGAAGATGTCATGTGGTCGATTCAGTCATCCTTTGTTATTTTCCTCTAGCCGTTTTACAACGCATAAAAGACTACTTTGCTTCACTGCTTTCGTTTCTAAAATGACCAATGGGTGAAACTGGGGTACATAAAACTACTCTTTTATAACTTTTTATTTTTTAAAGCTAGTTGAGCAATATTTTTATAGTATGAATATATTAAATGTTTATTTCATACGTCATGTTTACAAGCATATGTTACAAAATTTCGATTTTTTTATTCTTTAGATAAATCTGTGCGTGTAAATGTGTAATAATAGTTTTATAGCTTAAAACCTAATAAAAATTGCAGGTGTTTTTTTTTTTATTTAGAACGTTTAAGGCACTTGTAACCTTCAAATTGAAATATGTTCACTAATGGATATTCATTAGGTGTTTTATTTTTCTCATTTAAATCCAAAGCTTTATCTGAACCATTAAATCATTGCACAATATATTAGCAGTAATTTATCAATGTCATATTTCATATTTGAAACAAAAGAAAATCTAATTCCAACAAACATTTTAGATAAATCCAGATTCTGATTTACTCTTAATCTTCGGTTTATTAATAAAATTTAATAATTTTTTTTTCTTTCACCAACAGATATTAATTTTAGACTTTTGCTTTTCTATAATTTATTTTAATCTCAACATTTTCAGTTAATATATTTTTTATAGCGAGAAAAATTAATTTCTATTAATAACTTATTGTGGCAGGTAATGCAAACTTGCACGTAAGCATTCAGACTAGAAAAATATTCAACCATATTTCTCATTTTATAATACATTAATAGAATATTATTGATATTCAAAACCCACTCTTTCGTTCACGTGCAAAAGAAAGAGAATTCAATATTTCAAAACAACTTTTAGCACTTAACAATATTAATAAAAAACATTTTTTGAAAAATATAGCGTTATGAAATAAATCCGGAAAAATAAAGAAGTAAAAATAAGTTTTCATGGTATTTTTTCTTTAACAGGAAAGCCGTCCGTGCAACTTTGATCCTCATCCCCTTACTGGGGCTGCACTTCTTAATGATGCCCTTCAGGCCTGATCCTGGTGCACCTGGTGAAGACGTCTATCAGACCGTTTCTGCCATAGTTACCTCTTTGCAGGTATTCTCGATCGATACAAACATTCTACCCACTAACACGCACAAAACAATCTCATAAATAGTTCAAACTGATCCATTAGCTTTATTAAACCCTTTTAGGGTCTGAGCGTCTCTTGTCTCTTCTGTTTCTTCAATGGCGAGGTAACTTGGTTGTCATAAAGCCATTAACATAACATTAATTTTAAACTTTTATCTCTTTTTCAACACAATTTAGGTGATATCGCTCATTTCAAGAAAATGGAACCAAACACGAGTTTTAAATAATAGAAGTTACTCAATGGCTGCTACCACTGTATCGGTAAGCCCATTTGCAAAGTAAATTTCATGTTTCATTTATAATTACTTAATTCTCCTAATGTGCTTTTGTCAAATTTTGCTTATTTTATTTATTTTTGTTAAATTAAATTCATTTTTTAAATTTAATTTACCTATTTTATTTCTTTGTGCAAATTCGATCAACAAAATGCCATTCTGTTTTTATTATACATTTAAATAAACAGTAAAGTTAATGAAATAAATGCACGGCAGATGGTTTACGATTTAATCTTAGAGAAATTCATTCACAATTTTTGGCTTTTGCCTTATTTCCTGTCCTGTTTTTACTCAATCGCCCACTTAAATTTTTTTCCTTTTCTCATTACCATTACTGCTGCAAGCCTCTTTATTGCAACTCGGTGAGCATCCTAAAGCTATTCCTATGCAGGTGGTAATCACTTGTAGCCCTCACAGACGATCAATTTCAGCCAATTCTAACACACCAAGTGTGCGAAATAAGTGCCAATGTGGCGCCTTTTCTTAAATTTGGCAGTCTGGAATCTAGTTTGTAAAATTAATTCACAAAACTGTACTTTACTCTCATTAATATAATTATAAAGTTTCGTTTCCAAAAATGCCAACTAAAATGTTACAGGTTGAGAGCTCATTAGAAAAGTAATCTCGAATAATTCTATCTCTGCTGATGTTAGCAGAGAAGATCATCGCAGATCCTCGTGTACTAATTTTAGATTTTTATGTGATTTTTTTTAACCTATAAACGTGTAATTGAGTTTCAGCTCAAGATTATTACACGTTTATAACCAATGCCACACATATTGCATCGCACTTAAATTGTTTTTTTTTTAAATAATTAGTTACATCATTTCTAAGTATGTCTTTAAGTCATCAACTTTTGAAGTTATTTAAAGTTAGTTAACCTGAAACACGATTGAAATTTGTTTAGAAAACTGGTAAACCATAAATTTATTCAAACTTGACCTATTTCCTTTTTATTTTATCAGTGTCTGAATCCTAAATTATTCATAAACCAATAACCTTGAACACAAGTGTTGCGACTTACTATTTACAAATTCAAAACAAAAACAAAATGGTATAGACAAATATCTAAAATTCACCTTTAATCCCTTAAATTTTTTTTCTTAGTTTTTTGTACAAGATTGATGATTTTAAGTGAAAGCTTTTTTCCCTTTTTCTTTTTACTCTAAAAAACCTTACAACACCTGCCAAATTTCTCTTTGCACTTTTCACCTCTTCTACTTTGTAGGCTCGTGATTTTGCCTAGTCCTGCTCAAACTCAAATTGATTTTACGCCAAAGCCCCCTCCCACCAAATAAAAAAAAAAAAAAATTAAATTTACCGACTTATCACCCGTTACGCTTCTTCCTCATCTGATGGGGAGCAGGAAGTGACCATACAACTTTTTGATTCGCCGCCAACTCAGGTAGAGAAATAAATCAATGTCACATCATTATTTCTATTCCTAATAGTTCTCTCTTTTTTTGTAACACCGTATTAAATATATATATTATAAAATAATATAATATTATATAAGGTTAATAAAAGTTTTTATTTAATAAAATAAACATTTACTTTCAGTATGAATCACGTTGGAAAACCACAAACAATGGCGGAAATGAAAATTTATAAACATTTATAAGCAAGAAAAATATTCTAAAAATCCAATCTACTTTCCAGTATAATTTGTTACCATAACAACAGTGGTTTACATAGTATTATACCAATTAATTTATCATTTTATACAATTTTGTGATCATCAAATTGAGACAATTCAACAGCGACTGGCACCAATATAATAACAACTTTTGAATTTGCTCAAAAAATGTATTCAAAGTATATATATATATATATTTATTATATATATAAAAAAGAAATCAATACTAAAATAAAAAAAATATATAAAATAAAAAACAAATTGACATTGTGATATAAATACAGTTTTATTGTATTATGACATTAATGGAAAAATCTTTCACTCTCTTTATCTTACCTGTACATTTCACTACTGATGTATATTTTTAAAGAGAAAATGCATTACAACTTCATTTGCCAGTGTCGGGTTTAGACCGAAAATCGAGTCCTGATCCCCAGCACTGAACGAACCGTTGCCAATACGAGGTATTATAAACCCACTCTCCGGCGCAGGATTGAGGTCCCATTTTGTGGATAAGAGCAAAATCAGTGCAATCGATCACCCCGTCTTGGTTGCAATCTCGTTGAAACTTGGTCATGTATCCAAGAACCGATCGTTCAGCACAATTCGTATCCAGAAGACATCGTTCAAATGCTAAATAATTTCATTTCGAATAAGAAAAATAAATAATTAAAATCAAATTATACCAAACCTTTAAAAAATTCACAACTCACTAAATAATAAATTTCCAAAACATAATAAACTTGTTTTACCTGCTGGATCTCCGTTGACATCACCCGGTTTTCCACTGTCTGCCCAATAAGCCCAAGAAATGTGATATGGACCACAGAAGTACTGATCAGGACCAGTTGTAACACACGAGGTCAAATCGGCACTGCAGTTTGTACTAGCCTGGAACAGCATTAATTCATTAAAAACCAAGATTACACGTGACCTGAAAGCTAATTATTTTCATCTAATTATCATAAATTAAATTTTAAAGAAACCAAAAACCCCTCGTCCTTCAATCCCAATTAAAAAATGAGTTCGATAGATCAACAAACTCCAACTTTTACTTCCCTGAATTACTACTTAAATTTCCTTTTATTTAAACTTCCCTAAATTAATTATCACATCAATTAATTACTTGGCAAATGCAATTAAAGCAGCTTCGGTCTAAAACTCTATTGACATCCACTTCTTGAGCAGCATTAGCTCCTGGTGACGGTTGAAAAGGTTGTAAAGGTGTTTTTGGAGATGGCTGAAGTGGCATTTCCTGTTGAAATTCAGGTCGTTTAGAATTGACAGGTGGAACTACTACAAAAGGCGGTGCTTGAGGATTTTTTGTGGGTATAAAGAGTGAGTCGTCGTTATTGAGCACAACTTCCGGTGCATTTTGAAAAGGAACGGAAACGTCTTGTCTGTTTGAAGCTGCACTTTTCAAACGTTCATTTTCAGGAGGGATGATAACGAAAGGCGGTTTTCGCCGGCCAGGTGGAACTTGTCCTTGACCTAGAAAATAAAAGAAAATATTAGAAAGAAAAATTAACTTTCTTTTGCGAAGTTAAAGTTACGGTAGTTTATAAATTAAGTACTAAATGAGAAAGTAACCGCATTCTGCAATAGATAAGAAGCTTAGATGGGGGAGTTGTAATTTTTGCTCACCTGCAATCTCTACCACCAGACCGCAACAAAACAAGACATAAATAAGCATCAAACTCATTGCAATTAGCTACGCCTCGTCTGCAACTTTACTTTTATACTCTTAATGACGTCACAAGCCATCTGCTGCCTCTAAGCAATTAGACGGAACTATGGGAAACGTGAACTAATTTCTTAAAAATCACTGAATGTTGGCCAATAAAATATTAACATGAAAACAAAAGAAAGAAGTAAATGATTACAAGGTGACATCATCAAAAAATGCTCCTAATTTAAATTTCTTAACGATTCAAAATTCGTTTTTATCAATTTTGCCAATTTGTTAAAAATTTTTAAAATTTTTAATTTAATTTTTGCATAATTCATGACCATTTCTGATGAAATTCAAATGCAGGTAAGAGAAATTAAGCAGTTTATATTCCTTCATTTAATTTCATCATTTTACTTATTAGGCCTTTATAATAGTAATTGAAATAAAGTTGAACTTGTTATGTAAAATAAAGACATTGCTGCTTGAGTTACACGTGATTTAAACTGTAAACAAATTTTGCAGATCACCTTGGAAACATGATTAAAATAGCAATTTAAAGTTTTAATTTAATAGCATGTGTTGAAAATAAAATTACCGCTTATCAAACTATCAATTATGTTGCAGCTATATGTTTAACAAACATCTCACTCACCTTCACTTTGCTCAACAGGTGCAGAGGTGGTGATCTGAGAGAATTGTGCATGACGCGACTGACAATGAGAGAATTTGGCCCATGCACTACTACTGACTACCCACTGGGCGTGGCATTGGCCGGCTCCACCGAGATGTAAACGTGCAAAATCCCAGCAATCGATGTGACCACTCTGATCACAATCACGATGGAATTTGCTCATGTAAAATTGGATAACGGTCTCAGAACATGTCTTGTTGGTCGCACATGTTGCAAATGCTGAAAAGAAGTAATTAAATAGTTGGAATTAACTTTTAAATTGATTAGAAAAAAGATAAATTAAAGTTTTTGTACAATAAAATGGAAAATTGAATACGTAGAAAATAAACAATGAAGATTAAACATTATGATACAAGTTTTAAAATATTCTCCTTAGTTTGCAAATTTTTATTAAACAAACCGCAGGAGTAATTTATATTGAAATGCGATACTTTTACTGGAAATTGAAATTCAATTTTCAATTTCATATTTTCTTTTAATATGCGTGGTTTTTTCAATATATTTTGCTATATTTCTTGAAATGACTTTTTTTTTATAAATTAATTAATTATTATTCTACTTTTTATTATCTAGTTTTTATCAACAATTTTTTCTTGTAACTTGTAAGAAAAAGAATACCATAAATGTTTTTTAGAGCTAACTACCAATTTCCCAAAAAAATTTCTTGGAAAGACCAAACTACTCATTTGACACCAAGTCCTTAATCACGTAACTGAGTTCTTAATGGTCAGCAAAAAAATGTAACAAATAAAAAAAATTATATTTTTTTCCAAATTATAAAATATAAAAAACTTTAAGCGGATGTTTTATTATTCATCAATTTTTTTCTTTAATTCATTTTTTATACGACCTCACCTTCAAATAAAAACATAAATTAGCAATATAATAGGATAAAAGGCGTATAAACTAAAGACTAACTTGACAAGGTCACAAAAACCCTCTAAATAAGGTAAAAGAAAAGAAAAACTACCTCCTTCATTTTCTCCTGGTTGTAAAACACGCCCCATATCCGCATCATTCCAATATTCCTGCGACAATTGATACGGGCCACAAAGTCCACGTGTACACGCTTTTTCTTCACACCCACTACTCGCCTAGTTAGTGAAGCAAAACAAAAATTAATACCAAACAAGTAATAAACCACCCAGGAAATTAACACAACTCACTTCACACAAACACCTCATACAACTGAAGTCTACCAAGCGAGGAACTTGCTCAACCGGAAGTCGATGGGTGACTCTAATTGACTGAGTATTCGACAAAGGTGAAGAAACAATTTCATCAGGATGCTTAGAGTTACCCCTTCCCGGTTCTAAAGTCGATGTCAAAAAAAACTTTTGAGATGCTGTTGTTGAATTTGGAAGTCTTGTTTCAGATCCTCTCCAAGCGGTGATAGGAATCGCATTATTAGGCACATTATTTGGTGGATTAGGTCTGAAATTCGGTCTTGAGAAATGCGTAAATGGCACATGAGGTTGTGGGGAATTATGGGGCAGGGTTTGTTTATGAACTGAGGGATCAGTTGTGACAATCAATGGAGCCTTGACCCATTGAGCTTGCCAAACGGGCTTTTGTGTGGATCTGTTATCGGTAAACGAGGCAGTATTTGTGACCCCATGTTGGATGAAATTCTCAGCGGGTGATGCAAGCCAGCAGCTCTTTATCTTCGTCAGGAAGTTATGAGATTCTAACCAGAGGGCGTCGCAAGCATAAGGACCAGCCTTGTGAATGCGAGCAAAATCCAAGCAATTGATTTGTCCATCTTTATTGCAATCTCTTCCGAATTTCCTCATGTAGTTTTGAATAGTTTGTTCAACACATGATTTGTTTCTCGCGCAAGGATGGAAATCTGTTGAAGAGAATAAAAAAATAAATACAAGTTGTGTAAAATATAAATAAATGAGGTATTTTTGTTTTATAAACAAGATTTTGCTTTTATGTTGTTACGAGAAGAAATCGACTATGTAGAACAAAATTCCAGGGCGCAATAAACTGACGGCTCTAATTTATAGTTCATTAAGAACTTGCAAGAAGATACTTTACAGTGCCATTTGGACTCTATCCAAATCTGTTCTTCATTAACTAAGCTCAATAAAAGTTTTCACTTGTTGAAAAGTTAAATTTCAGTCGCAATTAAAAGAAAAAAAAATTTGCTGCAAAAAAAGTAATTTGTTTTTGTCAATTAAATTTTTTGTAATGTTATGTGATATTTAAAAACATATCAAGTTTAAAAAAATTTAATGAAATAAAATTTATCTTTTGGAAGCAAACAAAAACATAGATAAAATAACTCAAAAATGTACATTACAACATTAAGAATTTAAGATATAAAAAGTTCACATTAAAAGTCACATTCCTGTGACGTTATAAAGATACAAACTGGTACTTCATTTATAATCAGATTTTTAAACCGCGTGAATAGAAATTACCAACTTTACCTGAATTTTTTCATTTATTAGTGTAAACTAAAATACAAACGTGGTATAATCTAAAGTTGTAACATTCAGGCAATTGCAATAGATCCAGTTTTACCAAAAAAAGAGAGAAAAATGTTAACCAGCTGCTGCAAACTCGCCATGATTTGTCTTCTTAGTTCTTGCGGATTTTGCATATTCAACTGTAACAGTTGGGCGACAATTCAAACAACATTTTATTTTTTAAAGTATAAAATCCAACATTTTAACCACACTCAACACAAATCTTTCTCTAACCATTTGAAAGAATAATCAGATAAAATGACTAATACCATTTTATGTGGTTAGAAACAGAACCTAAAGGCATATAAATTCTATTTAATGGCGCTTCTTTCAGACCAATACTACACTAGTACACAATTAAGTGCTTATTTAACCATAAAGTAACACACTTCTGTGGTTACAAGGCTCAGTTAAGCTTAAAGATAAAAATTGTATTACCATTATGATCCTATCATTAATTATGAAATAAAAAAATATAGGAAGATAAATTAGTTTATATACTTGCCATTAGATAATTTATGTTTAGCCCACGGTCGACCTGCATCTATCCAATACGCCAGAGAAATTTGATACGGATCATTAACTGTTAAGCTGGAACATCTCGACTGATCGCAACCAGTTACAACCTGTAACAAATAAATATAAAGTCTTAATGCGTTGTCTTAAATATTCATAGCAATAAACAAAGTGACATGCGCATTATATTATTAATATTCAAAACCAGATGCATTATGTAATAAATTTAAATTTATAATCTAAAATCCCGAGCTAAATCCCTATATTTACTCTTTATTTAACAAGTTTTATTTGAACGCAAGTTTACCGTTACATCAATTTATTTTTAAAGCATAAACGATACAAAGTGGGAGAGTTAATGATTTGTTTTCAAAGTGAGAAATCGTGTTTCAAGATCCTCTAGAGAGATTGTAAAATGTTAAAGTTTAAAAGATGTAAAGATTTAAGTATGTTTAGTGATTCTATCAATATATATCGTGGTTAATCTTTTACTTTTGCTTTTATTTTTATTAAAAACTTCCATTTTCCAATATTTTTTTGCATACTAATATAAATAAATAAAAATTTTATAACAATTTTTAAAATTTTTTTTTAAAATATTTAATCCTTAAAAGTAATTACCAAAAAAAAACAAATTTTTTCTGTATTTTTATTAAAATTAATTGTCAAAACATCAAAAACAAAAAACAAGAAAAACTCGATTTAACGCTACTACACAGCAACACTTAGCTGAAGTGATTATGCAAATTTCTTTCCTTCTTTTCTCCATAATCCTACCTCAAGAAAAGAATGAATAAAATCACATGTTTTAGGCTAATAGTTTGAAACCACAAACTTCACTTCCTGCTTCGCAATTAGTAATCAATTTTAACATCTAATTTAAGCAATTTTCAATAATTACAACACACACTGAAATCTCATTTCATTTCCTACCTGAAAAATGCAATCAAGACACGATCGAGATACTGGCTCCTCCACCCTCACTTCAACCTTCTCCTTCTGGGTTATCGCAAGGGCAATGTCCCCTGTTTCGGTAACCAAAGTCGTTTCAGATTCACTTCCTGATCCTGCGCCACCTACTGTCGCGGCGGGAAATGTAAACGACCCAGTTTGTGAAAAAGGGCGAACAAAAGCTGTCGACGTTGCCGACTGACCTGAAGACAACAAAAAAAGAGTTAAATAGTAGGCGGTTTGCAGATAACCAGACACACCAAAATAGTAAAAACCCTGAGTCATTTTCTAGATATATCACTCGAGTTCAGTGCCCTATTTCAGTCGATGCCATGATATTATTTCTAACCAATCAAAATACCATTTCATTCTTTTCATATACCATTATTGGCAGGTCGAACAGCTTCTAACTCCTCTTGACACTCAACGAATTTGTCCCAAAAGAGCGTTTTCTCGATCCAATTGGCTCTGCAATTGACTGGACCTGCTAAATGGATCCGTGCAAAATCCCAGCAGTCGATTTGTCCATCGTTATTACAATCCCTTCTATACAAACTCATATAATTCTGTATGGTTTGTTCTGAACACGTTTTATTCAAACCGCATGCAGTAAAAGCTGAAAAATAAATTAAAAATTTAACAATTTTAATTATTTTATACCACATTTCAAAATGGCGACTTACCTCTGGGATCACCAGGCACATAAAATCCAGGTCGGCCAGCATCAATCCAATATTCCCTTGAAATTTTATACGGACCACAAAATCCACCTTCGCAACCGTTGACTTCGCAACCACTGCTGGCCTAGAGAAATGAAACAATAAATCTTCAATTTTTTTACTTTTCTATCCAAGATCTTTGCACTTTTTTGATGCGATGCAAAAATTTCCAATCGATATTGAGAAGAATAAATACCTGACAAATGCAATCCAAGCACCATCTGCCCACAGGTTGAGACTGGAAAGAAAGAGCTCTATGAGCTGCCTGAGTCACTCGTTTCTCATCGGTCCAGATGGCATTGGCAGATTCGTCTTCGTCAGTCGCGGATGATGAAGTTGAAATGAAGGGGGTGTGTCCCGATGCGTCCAGGCTCGGGTGATTTGTTGAAGATATTGGTGAGCTGTCAGTGGTGTCAATGGAGTAGGAAGGAACTGGAAATATAATAAATATCTTCGAGCTCAATGAAAATATATTAAAAGTAAATATTTGCTCATGTCTTCTTACGATTTATTATTCTTTGTGATTTAAAAGAAAAAAATTGGTAATTGAATTATGTATAAATACTGTATATATTTTTTAAAATCTAATAATAATAATAATAATAGTTATTTTATAGATACACTGTATCTTTGATTTTGGATATTATAAAAGTTGTTTTTTATGATTAGGCTGGAGAATTGGCTTGAATATTAAGAAAAATGACTGAGTGCATGTAAAACGACAACTTTATCGACCCGGGCGAGGGCGTAACAAACTCTCGACTAGACGAAGAACAACGGTGACAAGATGATTATTTTTCATTATAAATCGCTCTCATATAGCTGGCAGTGATCAACCTTCCACACTAACATCTTTCATTAATTTCCATTTCAACCACAATAGCGCTGCAGTACGTTCTAGAGTCATTTTCATCATAAAAAACTGATTTCTGCATCAAATGTTGAGAAAAAATTGAAAAATGCTTAAAAATTAATTTTAATTGTTTACTGAAATTAAATGTCATTAAAATGTTCATTAAAAATGTAACATTTTTTTACTCAAGTAATTTATAATGAATTAATAAAATTTATTATTTAATCAACTAAACATGTTACCTATTAAGACTATATTTTTATTTCTACGCATTTTAATATTATTTTAATTAACAATAAACAAGAATAAATAGAGTAAGTTTTGATTTAATTTGACATAGATTAAGGCAATATGTTAATAGGTTAAAAGCAAGCAAATGATAATTTGTTAAACATGTTTATTTGTGGGCGTGTGTGTAAAGATGTGTCTTTCTGACTGATAAATAGACTCATTTTCACCTATTTTAATAGGTTAAGGACAAGTCATGGTTTAGTAGGACGTTGAAATAGAACGCATTTTTAGCAAACCTACTTTCTCTTTACTCATCCACCCACAAAATGCCTACTCAAGGAACCACACAGAGGTTAAAGCTTAAAAACCTTTAACCTAAAATTGCACCACAAACAAACAGAAAATTTTCTCATTTATAATAATAAATATCATAAATATATCTTTGCGTGCAAATTAAAAACAAACAAAAACAGTTCGAGAAAGTTCTCACAAACATTACCATTCAATTTTTCTTTCACTAATTTCTTAACTAGAACAATGTACTTTTTCCATATTTGTTTTACTGGTTACTGTGTCAAGTGTGGGTTGTTCTCAAAGAGTTGGAAAAATGTAAACAGACAATATGGGCAAATATTACGGTACTACTTTCTTCGGAGGAACAAGTTTCTGATGGAATGCATACATAAGACAAAAAGGTTATCGCCCTTTTGATGCTAACATAATACAAGGAACAACGACGCTCTCTGTTTATTATACCTTTCTTAGTTCGTTCATCCTAATCGTATAAAGTAAATTAAGGAAAAATATTGCTAACATCCTTATCATCATTTAATTTTAGTGAATTTTTAATAATGTAGAATTCCTGATGTGATTTCTTTAATGTATTTTAAGTATTACATGCGCTTTACTTTTAAAGTTTAAGGGTTCACTGATTTTTTTTATATGTATCACTTTAGAAAATTTCACAAGTAATTAATTTCTTATTAGGCATTAAAACTATGTGGAAAACTATGTGAAAAAAATTAAGATAAGATCTTTTTTTTTAAAGTGTGTAAGTAGAAATTGTTACGGTATACTAGAGCCGTCAGCAGAAGTCCTCACCTTCCTCTTGGCAAGGTTAATTATTAATTGTGTCTAAAGTTTAAAATATATTATACTGTAAATAAGCTTTTTATTAAAAAGAGAAGCTATAATTGACTGGAAATCACTAACTTGGATAGATTTCTATTGTTTTCATGTAATTAGAGCAAAATTAACACAATTCAATATTAAAATTTTCATTTTTTAATAATAAAGTCAAACAAAATTTGTAAACAACTCTTTACCTATTATATAGACAAGGTCTTATCTTAGCTCATAAAAATCGCAGGCAATAATAAAATCACAAGTAATCAAATGATAATCCTAAGTGAATTTTCAACAAAATTACTAATCCATAAATCAAAAATAAATTGCAGAAAATAATATAATTAAAATTTTCAATATTTTTCAAATTATGTTTCCACTTTAACTTTAACTAATTCTTTTTTAATTAAAATTCAATCAAAAATCAAAAAAAATTCTAATTTAAAAATTTCATCATTAAAGAAAGCCATCTATATAATAAACGCAAGTAATTAAAAAAGAAAGTTAAGAAAAATATATATATATAAGAAAATAATTTTCCTCTTTTTACCTGTAAGAAGATGAAATATCAGAAACGGGTGAATCAACCACCTGAGATAAGTGCACCGTTTCATGGTGAAGAATAGAATGAGCCAAGATGCAAAGAAGCCCGCCTTTAAAGAAGGAGGCGTCAATGCAAGTGACCGACCCGTGAACCAGGAGGCGCTGTTGTCCCACTCACTTTCGTGGAACCTGTTTTAAACACTGCCTAAAGCCATTTCCCCCGCCCTCGCCTATTACATTGACCTTGCATGGTCGAACCATTTTTTGTTTCTTAATATTACCCTCCACTCTAATGACCTCACATCCCTTTCCCCTATTTCTGCCAACTTTTTCTTTACTTTCTAATAATCACCTTCATCCAATAACTAATGATCAACGTGAGCTAAATATCACGTTATGACCCTAAGTTGAAGCTAACACACCCATTTCGTTTGTTTTTTTCTTAGATTTTACTATCGACTCATCTTTATTTGCATGTTCAATGACATACTCTGCGATTACATTTGTATTGCAAATCCTTGACATAAAATTCACATTTTGCTCTTTAATTCAGTAAGAAAAATGTGAGAAACTTACAAATTTCAACTTGTGTTTTGTTAATATTTAGCAATTTCTCAATTTAAGCGCGGCTTAGTTTACATATGTGACAATTCTCACGGCCTGTTAATTATGAATTACAAGGATGAGCAGTTTTGAAATTTTCTGATTTCTTAGATAACATATATATATATTTTATATATATATATAATAAAGTGTTTTAAATATTTAATAATCTAAAATTCTAAAAAATTATTTATTTATATTTTTCTGTTTAATGTAATTTTGTAATTTCACAGGAGAATAAACTCAAAACAAAAACTAAAACAAACCACAACTGATTTGGAAATTGATCACAATAGAAATGTGCAACCAGTTCCTACAACATAACAACAGTAAAACCACTTCCAGGTAACCCCATGGCACCTAAGCTCAAGTTCCCTGCAAAGTGCAACTGCATATATTTCTCTTAAAGCTTTACAACTTTCAATTTCAAATCAAAACTTACAAATATTTCAATCAGATGTTGTCATATTTGATAACATAAAGTTGACTTCTATACGTTCTAACTTTGATTTTATTCATGCATTATTTATTTTTTTTATTTTTATTGTCGATTCTAGCTAAATGACAAAGCAAAAATTACTTTATTTCACGTTCACTTTGAAAAATGATCAATCATTACAAACATAATAAATCTGTAAAGTCATCCATGTTGAGTTGAAACATCAACCACAAGGTAGACATAAAGTGAGAAATCTGTGAGAATAAAAGCAGATGCGCCTTGAGAAGTTCATGTTTACTCAACTGAAAGCCCATCAAAGACTAGAAAAGAGTAAAAAAAAATAAAAAATACAATTACAATGAAAAGAAATCGAAAAATGCTTCATTTTTACTAAACAATTGAGTTTCAAACAATTCAAATGCACCTCTAAAGGTAAACAAAGAGATAATTGTGGCTTCATTAAGCAAACATCATTTTATCATTAAACAAAATAAGTAAAACTATCGATTTAACCAGAAAGTTGGTTGTCAATTCAGTTCCTTAAACAAGAAAATCATCCTGATGTACACTAACAGATAATAATACTGGGTTTCATTGATTGCGCACACAAGTGGCAAGTCGCAACTGTTGTCACGAGACCATTTCCCACTTTGATGACAGGTGACAGCAAAACGTTTATTCTTTCTACTGATTGCCTTCGACCACCCAGTATACTAAAAGGTCTTATTACATATCTGACATGCTTTGTGGAGCGAGTTAACATGTTGCAGGTTTGAGGGTTGGCTTGGGAGAAAGAGTAGAAGGTGAACAGGTAATATAAAAACAAAATATTGCTGCGCTAAGTTGTTAATTACTTCATATTGTACGTTTTCTATTTTTCTTCACAAAGATTTACTGGAATTATAAAGTTGACCTCCTCATTTTTATCTTTGTAACGACACGCAAGGTCACTCACTATATAGTTCTCACATTTCCTTTCCTTTGTGCAATTCTTATTCAAGGTTTTACATACAAAAGAAATTTCAAAGTTGTAAAACAACAAAAATCAGTTTTGTGACTTTTTTAATTCTGTTTTTATCCTTAAATATTATTTCAAATAAAACTTGCTTAGAAGATGTAACAAAGGTTGATTAATCGGTGCAATCTGTCGATATTGGTTGAGTTAAAAGTCAAAATCTTAATTAAAATCACAAAATATTCAATATAACTTATCAAACTTTATGAAAGGAGACTTTAAAATGATTGATCATACCTCTGCCAATATCCAATCATGTATAAAAGGCAAAAAACTTTTCAATGGCTGCCAACTACTTGAAGCAAATAATATCCACTTTACCTAAGGTCCTTGCATTTTTCTATTTCCACATTTTGCACATGCTCTTTTATACGTAATCACACTTTCATCGAATATGAAAAAAAACCCTCCCTTTTATAGAACCTCGTTTTCATACCATAGATTGCACCAAAATGAAGCTCAAGACCTTAGGGTAAACAAATCTAAGAAAATCTCTGAGATAAAGATGGGACGCATTAAAAAATAAATCCATCCAAGTGTAGCATAGTAATCATATAAATTTTTAACCTTAAGCTAGAAACAGTTTGATGCTCTTAAATTTTTTTATGATTAGACTTTTAAGTTTACATTTTTTAATCTGCTGTTTTTGTTTAAAACAGAGATAGAGCGCTTGAAACACTCTCTTGAAGCTACAATTACGTAATAAATGTCAAGCATTTTCACTGTGTATAAAGATTTGTTATAAAAATAAATTAAAAATGAGTAAATCTAATTTTTAAAATAATAATCTTTAATTTTCATATAATCTTAATCCATCAACTTCAATTTGTTTAAAAAAATTTCATTCCCGCCTATATTTTTTATTTACATATCTTTGTTTTTTTTACTTTACGCAATAAAGCAACTTGATCAAAATGCATTAGAATCCAATAGATGCAGCCATCACTGATGATGGATGTCGTGTTTTTGTTTCTCCTCCTATTAACTCTGAACCCAAACCAAATCCATATTAAAAAGAGAGAAACCTCACTGCCCTTCAGCCTATTTATTTTCTCCAGCTTTAACGTGTCTACCTTGTTAGTTCTAATGATCTTTTCTATTTTAAAACCTCTCACTTGCGCTATTAAAACAAGGTCTGGCTTTGATCATTTTAACTATAAAAGAAAACAGAAATAAATAAATAAAAACTAAAAATAAATTAAATTATTTGCCAGTAAAAAATCCTTTTTTTTTCCATTTCTCTTCGTTTTGTAACTAAATTTTAACAAATATCTCATCTAATTTTCTAACAAACAAAATTAAAAACTAATAAATAACTCTTTTCGTGAACCCGTTGCACTCTACTGGCAGAACGAGTTGACAGTTGATATGGAAGTGCCACCTGTCGGGCTTTTACAGCCGCGTGCCACATTCAACTGCTGTCTGCGGTGAAAGCTGCCACGGCCAAATACCAGTCCGCAAATCGTGTCGAAAAACCTACCTCAGGTATGAACATCAATTTAATCATTAATGTTTTTATCTCAAACTTTATTTTTAATTTCCTTTTTTTTTTTTATAAAATTAAAACAAAAAATTTTCGTTACAATTTAATTCAAAGTTCATGTATTTATTTGTTGTTTGTAACTTGTATTTACTTTACATTGTTCATTTTATTTCCATTATCTTATTTATTGTGTTAATATTTGCATGAAAACAATATTTGCGCACTATTAAAAAGAATGTTGTTTCTCATTTTTATCATTTCTCAATTTGTTTCCCATTTATTTTTACTCTTTCCAATACAAGTGCTAAGGAATTGTAAGATTATCGAAACCCGAGAAACATTTCTATATTTAGAAGCCGAATACACACTCGACTGTCACAGTTTCTCAGATTTATGAGCACACAGACAAATGATCAAGTTCCTCGGAGACCCACAGTCATCATGTGGCCGGTGCAAGTCTTCATCTTCGCTCCTATATCTTTAATATAAATCACAATATCGTGCGAACACAAATCTCTAGATCTCGTAATAGCAAATGAGTCCCCAGAGGTTAATCGATAATATCAATTCCATGGCATTTAATAAAATTAAAAAATAAATAAAAAAAAAACTCATTAATCTAACGAAGAAAAAAATTTTCTTATCTTCTTTATCAACTAAAATGAACAAACCCCATCAACCTTTATCAAAACCCAAAAAAGTCTGTCAATAATAAATTTTTATTTTTTTTTGTACATAAAAAAATTTTAATCTTTGTTTGGTTCTGAAAATTCAATTTATTTCTACACACACAAAGTAGCATTGTGCATTTCCGTTGGCATTTGGTAATGTTGCTCATTGTGCCGCTCGGAGCGTCACCAGGGAAACGGGGCGATTGCAGCTCGATTACTATTCATTAGGCACATATAATCAAACAAATAGCTGCTTGGCAATTAAACATCCATTCTTTTATTTTAACTATTTAAATCTACTGCTTTAATCCCCATTTTCCTAATAATAGTTGAGTAAAAACTCCCATTCTATAGTCATTAATAATAGAAATGACAAAAATAATTCACCAAACTCATAAATCCACACAATAATTTATGTGACACGAGTTACACTTCCACTTTCTTATCTGTAGAATTTTGCGTGAAAAATAACTTATTTTCAGTCTTCTTTTTTAATATATTTTCAGTGACATGCATTCATAAATCGTCACCTCGCATTAATACATATTAGAAAATGCTAAAACGAACATTAGTCTTCTTAATGACCCTCGTCTAAATTTATTTGAGCAAGTAAAGTTTTGCCTGAATTTCAATCAAGGTCGTGGAAAGTGAAAATGTTTGATTTTATTTTCATAACGATTTTGCCCTTGAATGTTGGCAAAAGTTATGACCCATTTAATGAGCTCGTTGTCTAAATTCCACATGACAAAATTACCTGTATAGAATTTTGCTCCTAGTCACGTGTAATTTCATTCAGCCATAGATCAACACATAATCGAGTGTGTGCTCCTGTTATTGCGCTCATCAAACAAGGGGGTCCCCAATACTTTTTAACTCATCTCAGCTTATCTAATTAATTCTCATCTAGCGAGTAGTGGACATGTGGAAAAAAATTGATTTTGCTTGCTCGTAATTGGAAATCAAGCATGTCAAATTGTATTTACCTCTCTACTCAAATTAGATAGTGATAGTTGATTAGATTTAAGGTAAGGAAATGTTGACAAGAGTAATTAATAAAATGGTTTGAACAATTTCAAAATGTATATATATAACCTTAATTTTAATGCTTTTTAATCTAATTAAAAAATAAATAAAACTCCGCCTGAAAATGGGCTTCAATCATACACAAGGGTATTGCAGCAAAGCAAATTTAAGGTTTCATTTATTTTCTAATTAAAGAACTGCAAGACTTTTTATTTTTTATTTTATTGTTTCCATAAATATGAAAGATTTTAAAGTTCAACTCTAATTATTAACATTAAAATAATCCCTACACTTTGCCTTAGTTTTGTAAATCACTAGAAATATTTTCATTTTATGTAAATAATATTATTAATAATTTAATAAACACATAACAAATCATTAATATTTGCTTTAAAACACATAAACGTGTATTAATATATTACGTCATAGAGAAGTTAATGAAATAACTAAACTCTAATAAATATGTCATAAAAAATAATTAAATTAAAGCTAAAAATAAATAAATAAATCAAATTTACTACATCAGCATTTTTAGTTGAACCTTTACCACGTAAAGTGGATAAAAATTTCACATTTCTATGATATCATCCACAACTTGAATTACGCACATTAAATCGCATGACTTGTTTAGATTTAACGCACGAGTAGTTTTATGTTAAACTTCAATGCTTCTTAACAAACAAATCCAGAAAATGTAATGCAATATATTTGCAGAAATCTTAGATATTTCTTTTTACTTCTTTTACATAACAACTAAATATAACTTCAAATCCTCAAATAACAAAAAATAATTTCAATCTCAATAATTAATAATATTTTTTTCAATTTCTACTTCATTAAAAATATTCCCCAAGGAGTTTTTCTTGACTTCTGTGGGTGACGCATTCATACAAAAAATGACATCAACATTAAAATCCTAACAATTTTTTTTATTTGTACACAAGCTTTGAGTCGCTGCAGGAGGTAAATAACAATTCCAAAACTTTTGTGGTCTTGAGCTTCAACTTTCAGCGGATTAA
>JAQFZN010000150.1:0-46050 GCA_034687075.1 Geophilus carpophagus
AAATCTAACTCAAATAATGATTTTAGATAGGGAAAGAAAATCAATTTTCGACTAGAGAAACACACAAATCCTTATTTAAATCGATTTTTTAACCTGATAGAGTTAGGGAAAAAAATTTAAAAGTACTACATTAACTATTAGTTGTGAGAAGGTTCAGTTCAATGAATCGATAAACACAAATAAAATGAATACAATATATATAATATAATTAACAGAAATAAAGCACAACAATAATACACGAAGGAAAGCATACTTAATACACAAACACTTAGTAATGCATAATCCTCTGTGCATTACTAGTACACCTTCAACACTTTACTTAGGAGTGAGACATTAAAAACATAGAATAATGAATGCGGGCGATTACTGTCTCTCATTGCCTCAAATTAAATAAATATTAACCTCCATGTGATAATGCATTAAATTAACAATATGTAATAACTGTTTAAACCAATACACACTCCTCACATTAGTTATAAGTTCGTAATTATTACAAATTCCTATTTAGTAAGTTTGTTTTACTAAATTCGAATTTTACTATTAATTAAATAAATTGTCTTATATATTGTTAACACATTTTATTACTATTTTCAGTGCTAGTGGCATTTTTGGAAAAGATGTGACACCATTTATTCTTAAAAGAGTTAATGAGTTAACTGAAGGACGATCACTTGCTGCCAGTAAGTAATTAAAAAAAATTATTCTTTCAATTGATTTTTTTATACAAAATTGACATTTTAATTAAATCTTTCAGATACAGCGTTAATAAAAAACAATGCTAAAATTGCCAGTTTAATATCTGTTGCATTGAGTAAATACCGAAAAAGTCTCAAACCAACTTCATCTTCATCAACAACTCCTTTAAGCCATAAAAAGCCGTTTCTAATGTCACCTCCATCAATTTGGTCTCATCAACAAACCTCTAGGACATCTGATGAAAAACACGCCCAGAGTCCAGTAGGTTGCCCCGTAACCTCTTAAATCTGTTGTTTTTATGCTGTGTACAGTTCTCTTTTATACATGAAGATAGATTAAATCTAGTAAAAGAAAAATATCTTTAATCACAATGAAAGGTTTCTTACATCCTCAATCTTTAGTTTTTGCTAAAGACAAAAGAAAAATGATAAAACCTAAACCGATTGAAATTTAAAAAAGATTTTTTTCCGCAAAACTTAAAATGAAATTAATCATACAAACATTTAAAAAAAATCTTTTAATACAATTTTTCTTTGTCTTTAATAAGTAAACATAAAACAATGACATGCAATATTTTGTGCACATAAAAAATGGCTTCTTTCTTTTATGCGTTCTTTCACCCCATTGGAATTAAGCAGGTTAGGGAGCACCGCCATGGTGAATGATAGCTTGTCAAGACAGATGCCCTGTGGGGTAGGGGGGTGTTTTGTCTAAAGCCGACCATATATACTAGAAAGATGTACACTAGTATATCAAATAATGTTGCATTATCTGAAATCCTTTTTCGAAGAAGTGTGTCTAATGCTTAGAAACAAGTTGGAGCAGTTCCAATTGAAACATTTTCTTGAGGTTTTTTTGACTTGTAAAGGATCAAGAGGGAATTTGCATGTGGAATTTCGTTATTTTGTTATGTTGTGCCAAGTTTAGTTTCTATTATATTGTTTTTTTTTATAGTTACTTTTTACTTGAATTGCAAAAATGAAACTGAAAAAAAATGATGGTTTCCACTCAAATGCTTAAAGTTATTTATTTGACTTGAATTAATTCTATTTAAATTTATGCACGCAGACACCTTTAATTAAAAGCATGTTCAGTTGAGTAATTTATAGTTGAAATTTATTTTAAATTATTAACGAATCGTAAAAATACAAAATATGAATATAATAATAATGTAATAATAATTACAATAAAATTATAAAATAATGAAATCAAAATGAAAGCTTACCTTTAAAATGTTGACAATCAAGTCCCTTAGATCACTTCGGAGTGAAGTATCAGCTTCCACTAGTTCTTTCATCACTTAGTTCTTTTAGCCCATTAGGATTTGTGAATCCTAAGGGCATCATAGAATAGAGGGTGGAAAAGCAACCTGATAGAAACTGGACATCTCACCGGATAGCCTCCGTTCTTTCAATCCGAGAGAGCACACACGCCCTTGTAACAGCAAATAGAAGCGCAATTGCGGTCATTGGAATGGGAACTTGGAGCAGAAGAGAACGGAAATAGATTAACTAGAAGTTTGGGGTGGTCGTAAATTGTGACTTTACAAGTGTTTTTTTTTTTTCGTTCTGCGGAAAACTCATTTAAGCGTATATTTACGGTTAAATGAACTTGATGAAGTGCTAATAAGAGGTGAACTGTCTGCAGCTCCCATAGCGCCTCTTTGCTTTTTCCGCCCTTATTTCTTCCGTAAGAAGGGTGTTTATATTTGTTGTGCCGTTGGAAATGTGCTTGTCGTTTCATCATCAAGTAATCTACAAGAGAAGATGGTCCTCAAGGTTGCAATGATTAATGGAGCACTTCTCCGATTGCGTTGGTTTTCGTTATTGATGAAGGACGGAGCCAGCCGCAAGGGGTGATTTATGAAACTTGCCCAATTTTTATTCTGCTACAGGCTCAAAACTAGTTGGAAAGACAAATGTTTTGGCTTCCAGCTATTTTCAAAGTCATAGTTTCGACAAGTCAAGATTGTCATCTTCATTATTCAAATATTTGAATGGTTCTGGCACCAATCGACTATCTATTTTTTTTTTATAAGAGGAACATTTTTTTTTACATCAATTTAATAATTTTCACTTCACAAACCCCAACATAAATTTTTCTGATAGCGATTTTTAAAATAAATTTTTAAAAAAAAAATTGTTATTTTTTAAGTTTAATATTCGAATAAATGTAAAAATAATAATTATTTATAACAAAGCAAAACTTTACAATCTATCGAGTTTCTTCTATAATTGCCTAGTGCTTCGTGCTATTTTGTAACTTTATAGCTTAGTTTTATGCAAAAATTAAACCAGTAATAATATTTTTTCCCCAATTAAAAGTTACTGTGTGTCTTGGTAATGAAGGCAAAATCTCAATGACAAGGCATCAAATTATATGGCACGTGCTTTATTGCTACATGCACGGCATATCTGATCAGTTGCATGTCACCCTTGCCTTTTGAGACTAGTGGGATTAAAAGCAAAACTGTCATAAATCACAGTTTTACACATTTCGAGTGGGCATCATTATCCCATTCCCAATGACAGTGACGAGCAACTTTTTATACTATTAATAAAAAACTTTTTAGCACATAAAATCACCCTTTAAACAAAATTATAATATTGGAAAATAAAAAAATTGAAATCAATTTTTATGGTGTTTACTTTGCACTTGCCCCTTTAAATCGCAGAACTTGTTACTTGAACTAAGATGAGGAGATTGCACGTTGGAGTTGAAAAGGATTGATTTGCCTATTTATTCACGTGGCGCTTGTCTTGTTTCCTTGACAACCATTTTTTAAAAGAACATTCTATGGTCTAGGTTCCCCTGCCAACTTGTTTGCCCATCAGCTGTCGTTAAGTGCTCCCAAGAAATGGTTCCTCGAAGAGCGATTGCTGAATAATCAGAGATTGCGTCCTAATTGAAGTTTATAGCTTCTTTCATTTGTTTATAAGTTAATTTAGTCGCTTGTAAAAGTTATGAGAAAGCAGTAAATTTTTTATGGATACAGATTCGTGAGAGGACACACTAAATCTTTTCTAATCAAACACTTTTAATTTGTTAAATTAGATTGCACAAGGGAAAATGGTTTTAAAAATGAAAGATTTAAGATGTCTGTGAATTGCTTTTCAAATTGCAGCTGGTATTTAGATGTTAATAAATTTGAATGATAAAAATTTAATATTATTTACATTAATCTCATTAAGTTTTCTCTTATCATCATCTTGGCTAAATCTGAAAGTAATTTTAAATTCAATTGAAATAGAATAAAATTCCAATTTAATAAATAGAATACCGAACTTAATGTAAGTGCAATTTTAAATATTGTGTACACTCAAAACAAAATCCAATTCTTTAAAAATCGATTATTTTTTTTATCTTTATTTCTGCTTAAATTAATTTTTCTTTCTTCTGTGAGTGCTTTTCAATCCGGTGTTTGATTAGTTTGAAAGTACTTTCTGATCTATTTTTTGAAGTTTTGAGTGAAAATATTTTTACTTTGTTTTTTTAAATTAAATTACCATAATGTAAGTTTGTACTGCACAAGATATAGTAAACTAGAGTGAATTTATGTGATTCTTTTGGTTGCCAAATGATATTTTCAAGGCCAGTTTTCCCTAGCAACAGTGTTCAGGTGCAGCAAGCAGAATGCAAGTTCATCTATATGCTCCTGTTTTTGCCACTTCCGTTGGCAAGACTTTTCTACTTTTCAATTGAGTTATGATGTGCCAATCAAATCTGAAAAGTGGAAATATTGGCTTGCTAAAAATGATTGGTAAATAAAAATAAAAAACACTGATTAAATAAATTTTTTACATAAATTATCTTTAAAAAAAATTTCATTTCCTATCAATAAAGTACCGTAATAAATAACGGCAAATTAAAAATTTATTTTATTTTTTTTTATTTTATAAATGAAAAGCACTGGTTTTAACAATATTTTCCAATAAAATAAAAATAAGAAAATAAAGCTATCAAAATTATTATCTCATTAATTTTTCGTCCTATGTGAAAATGACAGTTTGAGCAATGAGAAAAAATTAATTACCAAACTGATGAAAGCTTGTCTTTCTTAATTTAGTGATTTCATTATTTGATAACTAGTTTTAAAATAAATGCTCTAGTAATGATTTTATAATATACATTTTTCCTACTAATTTTATATGTACCGTTAATAAGTAAAATAAGTTTAAGACAATTGGGTTTATCTATCATTGATGAGTTTAAAGTTAATTATACATCATTAAGTTTTATGTAAAATGACATTAAAGCGGATAAAAATTGTTAAGTTAATTAATTCTTAAAAACATAACATGCAATAAGGCGTTAACACTGCATAGCATAGTTTATGAGCTTTAATTTATTCTTACTGTAAACAGAAATTTGAAAATAATTAATATTTTATGTAAATATGATCGTTAATCATTAAACACAATTTTGGTCTTAATTTTTATCCTGCAATTTAAGCATATTAAACGTTGTGAGATTTGTCATTTGTGGTTATGCGTTTGAGAGGAGAAACACTACGAAATTTATTTTTCGATTAGTTGTGCAAAATTGATTTTATACTCAACCATATAAATAATTAATATGCAAAGACAATTATGCTAACAACAACCAATTTTATCCTAGGGATACTGTATCGCATAATTAAAATAAAGAAAGATATTTGTTGCATGAAAGATGGCAAAGGCCAATAGCATAGTGCTCCCCGAGCGCGGCTAAAATTTCTTGATAAAGAAAACCTACCATTCTTCATTTTAGGTTTAAGTCGTAAATTATATTACACTTAATTTTAGTTTTTGGGAAAAAAAATGAATTACAGCAATAATAAATATTTGAAAAATTGCTACTAAAAACAATTAATATAGATAAAAACTTGAACATGTTATTTGTCAAATATCTTCATTCGTGCTCGGATAGCAAACTTGCTTTAAGCAAAAGAGTAAAGCGGATTAAAACTAGTTTTCGAAAATACCCTTGAAATATTTGTTTTATTGTGCTTCTCCTAGGGCTTTAAAACGCACTAACACAAAAATAGAAATGAAATTTAGAATGCTCAAACAGCTTAAAAACAATTTTAATTCTTTTGAATAAAATTATTTGTGAAATGAATGTGCAAATTACGTTTACACAAGCAATATTAAGGTTGTGTACGATATTCCACTATGTGTACTATATAATATTACCGTATTAAAAAAGCTGCTCGTATTCTATCTTCCCTGCACTGCTCCCATAAACTCCCATAACACAATATTTTAATTTTAAATAATATAATTATGTATTATCATTTTAACAGGTCGTAGTAATTGGTGGTTCTGTAGTGGATTTTGTGCTCTCGGTCACTGAACGAGAAATAAAGGTAGGAAAAGTATTTTTATTTATATTTTAAATAAATATCAGCTCTTATGTAATTCAATTTGAATTACACCTGCTAAAAGAAGATTTTATCAGTTAATATTTAAAATACGTGTGAGTGGTGCCTGATTAGGAGTTCTAGTGGGTGCATGCCCCTTAATGAATGTAAATGGATGGAAAATGACCTGGAAAAGTATCATCACGTTCAGTAAAACGAGTTACTTGTTCAACATCCAACATTTCTAGCTCTTGATCACATGACATGGGAGTCACCCAAGAGATAATGAGCTCCCAAGGCGCCTAGGTATTAGCCAATTTCATTATATTTAAATGTGTAGTGTGTTAACTTTAGTTCGGATAATACGAAATGCATTAAACCATTAAAAATCACCATGGGGCTTGACACTGTAATGATAATAATAAACTAAAATCTTCTTGATTTAAACTAAAAACGATTAAAATTAGAACTAGAGAAATAGACACAGTATATCAATTATTTCAAGTCGATTTGTTTTCCTCGTTTAAATTTGAATGTTTAAGTTCTTGACAGGCACTCAGTGTGAAGCATCATTCTCCCAATTCGTTAACGACGCAAGGAAAAGCAATTAGATTTGTTTCTAATCACTACAGATGATCAACTGCAGTCTTGAAAGTAGCTTTAAGAAAATTCTCAACTTTTTGACTTGATTACATGAACCAAAAAAAAAACTACACCTAAATTGTCTTTGCTGAATGTGTGAAATTCATTAGTCAAGTTCTTGGTAACAGAGCTATAGTTTTCTACAAACTGCATAATCTCACTATACATGTAATTAACTGAACGTTTCATAAGTAATTCACTAAAGAGAGAAAATTTCCTCATATTTATATACAAATAGTTAAAATTCTGTTGTAAGGTCAGACAATAATAATAAGCAGTGGTGCATCAACTTAACTGTTAGATGGGGTCAGAACCCCAGAATTTTTAACCATGCTTCAATATGAGTGTTATAAAGGTGCTCTATTCTGCATCACTGTATTCCGCTAAGGCACTTTTTCATTAACTTTCCCTCTCCTTTCATTCTCAATGCCATTGTCCTCATTATGCTATTATAAGAAGTCAATAACATTTTTGTTTAAAAAGTAGTATAGAAATCATCTTACTTTGAAATTGGTTGCGCATAGCAAATGCTTCGATGTTTTAATGAAATTGGAAATAGGTTTATTTTTAGTTTTGATAACAAACAAAAACAAATCGTTTTTCAGTTGCCATTATTTTTTTTCTGTAAAAAAAAATATAATAAAAATAATTAGCTTATTACTTTACAGTAAAAGCACTATATTTATTTACAAACCTAATTTTAGTTGATCTGCTATAATATTGGAATTTTTATTGCTGTTTTGATGTCAGTATCCGGTCATATTTCCAATGTAGACTGGGATTTATTTGTACATGTATTTGATGATGCAGTCTAAATGTTGATCTACGACTCTCTTGAGTCCAGAAGTCATATCCTTCGTGGTCTTACTATTAATTACTTTTCTACAATTATACTCACACAAAAAACATTAATTTAACTTTGTAGATCTACAATCATTTAAAATCAAAAATTACATTATCGATATTTTCTACAAATGTGATTAAAGACGAAAATATCTCATTATCAGTAAATGCGTGTGTGCATTTGACGGAACCAATTCTTCAAAATATTGATTCGTTTTTTGTAATACGGATTGAGCAAGAATTTGCAACCGATTTATCGAAATCTCTGCTGATTCTATCGACAGAGATGGAATTTAATATTTGCTACACGACTGCAAATGGAGCAGTTTATGTTTCCCACTACCGATCAGTACCGCCATTGACTGAAAATTGCAATGGTTTGGTTACACAAATCGTATTTATTTCCTTTTAGCCTTTACTTAAAAAAGACATGTTAGAACCGTATAGAAGGACAAAAGAACGATACAAAGGATTGAAAGAGCCGAAATTGCGAGATTTGTAGCAAAGAGCAAAGTTTGTAACCAGGCTCTTGTAGGAAATGAATGAGGACTTTAGAGTAAAACGTGATCTGAATTCATTTCTTCGATTAAAATATAAGGTTAGGAAAGGTGCCAAAGTGTAAGTCTATGTCTGGTTTCGTATAAGCCTTGGTAGCCTTTGATGGCTGCCATCCAAGGTGCATCCGGGTATTCAAGTGTAATATCTATGCGCATCTGTTGTCAATATTGTCAAATTTGTCTTTTCGAATGTCGTCTTCTTTAAGCTTTACTGAGGAAATTGTGGCCCAAATTTTTTTATCCAATCACTTTCTTTGTGGTCCCCTGTTTGTAGTTTTTTTATCTACATTTCGTTTTCTTTTTGTACTCTTTTAGGCTTGTTTGCTATAAATCAGCTGTTCACAATGGCGCCTGGATGTTTGCCAGTGCTGTTTTTTAATCTATTATACTTTTTACTTGTCAGAAGAAAGGATTGTAATTTGTTATAGTGAAATATTATTTGAGAGGTGTACATTTCATTATCTGCTTCGTTTTACAAGGTCTAATTATAATTTTTTTTTTTACATTACGGCTAAAATAAAAAATATTGATAATTGATGTTAATAAATAATGATAAGGTTTCATAAGAGTACTTGAATAAAATTTCTTTAATGAAAATGCTAAGATCTTTTTTCAATTAACATCAACTTTAGTTTTTTAATAATTCATTTTCTCATCTCTTTTTCAACTGTAATTATCTCTAAGAGAACATTTTTTACTCTATTTTTGTTAAAGTTTCGTGTATCGTAAACAGCTATCAGTTGTTAGAAAGGGGCATTAAAAGATAGATGCTGCTTTCATCGCAATCCGAGGCTGGCTTTCATCAGTTGTCCAGGTGACAGTTGTCATGACTACAAGTGCTAGTTGACTTCAGGCTATATATCGCCATTCACTCTATTAATTTTCCATGTTTTACATACCATACTTTTGATAAACGATGTGTTTCTCATGTGTTTGTTTTGACAAATTGAAGGAAAAAGAAACGTTTTAAGTGAATCTTTTTTTTTATCACCAATTACTCTTTTAATACATTTAACTTTTTTCTTTCTTGATGAGCAGTTAAAAAAATATTTTTTTATTCTTCAAGGTTAAACAGAATTGTGCTTGTTATATGTTTTATTTTTTTTAATTTTTTTTTACGAGCTGTAAGATAAAATAACCACTGCTTTAATTTTATTGCAACTAGTGCGGGTGTTTTAATGACACACATGTGAGATAACAGTAAAAACGCAATTTCCGACTTAGTACCAAAAAATTACACAATAAATGAAAACACCTAACTACTGTGTATTGTGAAAAACAAAAAAATTAATTATTTTTTTTTAAAATAAAGATTAAAAAAAATTAATAGAATTTTCTTAAAATTTTATTTTAATTATATTTTGATGAGTTAAGTCCACTCAATTTTCCCTATCACTTCGCAAAAAAATGTTTTTTAATAAATTAAATCTTAGATTTTATTAAATTGATTTTTCTTTTTATATGTTGGTAGCCTCTTAACTTTTCGTAGTATGGAAATAAAAATTAAACTGAAAAGCAAAATAAAAATTTTAAATCTCAATGAAACATTTATTTCCCTTTTATGCTTCATTAATTATTTTATACAATCCTTTTTTCTCAGAATAAAACAGCTATATTTTGTCTTGTTATGCGTTGTTTTCAGAGTTAGTTAAGCAATTAATAATTTTGACACTTTTATCTTCTTTTGTTTCACCTTAAAATTAATTGCAACTCATCCCATGTCTTCCATTTTCTAATTGATTATTTCTAAAGACTGAATAAACAATGGCGCGTATAAATCTGTGTTAATGACATTTCTTCGATATCTTACCTTTAAGTGACGCCTTTACGTTTATTTCACACTACATTAATTAAACATTCTTTGCTTTGTTAATGTTCAAATCCCTTTGGGTTAATATTTAATTTAATGTCTAATAAAATAACAAATAAAACTTAATAATAATTGTTATTATTTTAATTACATTTTCGTAATCTTAAAGAAAGCAAGTAACATATATTTAAAATATTTAATAAAATATAAATTTTTAACAAAGAGAAATTCCTTCTCATTTCAATACAAAGAAAAGAGGAGATAGAATTACATCCAAAATTCATTAAAACGAATCTTTTGCTTGCAGCTGTATAGAATTTTATGATGATCGGGTTAGAAAGAAGCTTCCTTGGCGCTTGCGTTCCTTGGAGGCCTTGTGGCGGCGAAATCCACCACGCATGTCAGAATTAATAGGGTAGGGGTGAATATCATCACGTAACGTGCAATTTTATGCGGCAATGCTAGACGACTCTAATTAAATGTAGGTAGATAATTGAAAAGAAAGAAATCGATGGACACGTTTGCACCGATTGCAGTTTTACGTTGATGGGCGAAATTGATCATCACTGAAAACAAGCTACAATTGAGTTAGTTTTAGATGTGTAAACATTAGCAAGACGAACCCTTGCTAGAGAAAAATGCACTCTGCAATAGAGATTTGAATATAGATAATTTTGAAAAGTACAATTAAGGTAATGTGAATGCATTTTATGTTTAATATGAATGGGTAATTAGTATACACACAAATTTGAAAATGACACATTAGAAAAGAAACTAAATATATTTGTTCTTTCGTGCTTTAAAGTTTTCTTATATAGTTGATGTGTAAATTAAAACTATTTTTTGCGTACTTGTTATATATTTGTAATTGGGTTCAGAGAATTAATTCGGTTTTGTTATTGATGCTTGTTATTCAAAATTAATGAATAAACTCACCTGCGGGTATTGCAAATTTATTTCTAATTTAAGTTTGTTAATGTATTGATGTTTATATGACCACTGAACTTTTACATTTTCTTTTACAACTGCGTCAAACTGATGTCAACATATTTTATTGGTTTCACTTTCTTCACTCTTGAAACCTACATGATGACATCTTGTGTTGTTACTTACTTCAAACATAATTATATCTGAAAACAAACTGATTCTTAAACAACTAAATATAAAAATGAATTTTCATAACTTTTAAAACAAACATAAATATGTTTGACTATCGTACACATTACAAACTTTAGAAATTATTTCATATGCAAATATTATTATATACTTTACTTACCTTTAATTATAATAGTTTACCTTAAATGTAGTATTAAAAAAATATGAAAATTAAATTGATTACTTCCTTCCCGGAAGGTCCAAGTTTCCTTTCTAAACCAATTTTTTAAAAAAACATCCATTGTCCTGTTCTTATGTTGGAATGATAGATGACAGGTGTTTTTGTCCTGTCTGCTGTTTAGAGTGGTTAGACCTTGTCATTTATCTGTGGGATTTTCTTTGTTGAACGAATGCTAGACCAATAAATTTAACTCAAACAAAACCACAATGACGCTCCAATGGTAACATGACGTAAGGTATTTAAAATTTAAATTTTAACACTTGGTTTTTGATTTGAAAATATTTTCATTGATGACGTATTCAAAAACATTCTGTGGAACAAATCTTTTATTATCAGTTGGGTAATAGTGATTTAAGCTTTCTTGCTTTATTATTGTCGTGTCTCATGAATAAAATATGGCCTTTTTCCTGCTTAAAGGCCACTTCAATTGAAATCAGAAACGAGTAACCTATTTTATATGTAAATTTAATTCAAATCAGATTTAAAAAAAAAACAAATAAAATAGATAGGATGTGATATCTTTATTATTATTCTCTGAATATTTACAACATTTCTTCTTTTGTATTGGCTGTTTTTAGGTGAAAAAAAAATATTGCATTTTCAGGTGCACATAACTTTAAACTCCACTTGAAAAACGTAATGGTTTTTGTAGACAAGCTAAACTTTCCATAAAATTGAAGTGAATGTTTTTAATATCAATTTCTTATTTTTTTCTATCTAACAAGAATAATCATATTTTAGAGTATGACACCCGTAAAATGAAGCATTTATTTTATATTATTGATTGCAGAAACTTGGCAACTGTTCTTTCGACCCACTTTCCAATTGAAATTGACAATACCACTTATCCATGTTGACTGGGTCGACCCTCTTACTGTGTTTTTATCTCTACAAACTAAAAGACTCTTAAGTACACCAAAATAATGTTGATGAGAATCAGAAATTTTTTTTTTATTGATTTTGAATACACACACATGTTGATGCTCATTGCTTACTTTATTTGATGTATACCCTATTCAGAAAAAATATTTAAATTAAAAATACCTGAAATAAATGTTTTGGGACAAAAAATAGATGGATTTTTATATACAAAATAAATTGCTTTGAATAAATTATTTCAGGGAAATAAAGTTCTTTACAATTTTTTCTTAATACATTTTTCATTCTGTTAATTAAGACCATTGAATATTTTTAGTGAACTAAACTAGAATCAAAATAGGTGAAATAATCAATAGACTTGCGCCTGAAGATGTTTCAGATTGCTTGCTGAAAACGGAAGTTGAGCTTGAATAAGCATTAGCGTTAGGCTTTCAGTATAATTCAAACTCCAGTCAAATCTAACATTATCAAAACAGAATTTTCATCTAAAATAAGAATATAATTTGTACACTTATTACTAATAAAATGGCTTATTACAATATAAGTTACAAACTAAAATATTTATCATCCAATAGATATTGTTGTCCAATTTAAGTTTTCTAGCTTGCTTTAAAATTTAGAATAATTTCATCACAAGTCAAAGACCAACATAACACACACACTGTAAGTTCCTGGTAAAAGCTTATATATGAGGTATTTTGTAAGTACATGAAATAATAATCTAGCAAAAACACAGTAAATGAGCTTATAATTAGTGGTAACGAGAGCCTTTCAAGCTGCGCACTGATTACCTAACGCATTAGTAACTGATATCAAGGCAAAGTGCATTGCTAAATTAGCTTCGTTTCATCATTATTCACTTGGAATTTATTTATATTTTATGGCTAGACGATTTTTTTAAACAAATTTCGTGTAAAAAAATTATTAAAAAAATTTTAAACTCGTTTTTGAACGCTTTTTAATCTTATGAAGGATTTCAAAATATTATAGTGTCAATTTTTTTTTAACCGTATTACTCTGCAGAGTAACACTATTTGCTTGTGCATTTTTTATGGTGTTGCTGGATTGCACTGTGACTTTGGGATTTAAATTTTCCAATAAGTTCTTTTTCTAGGTTCTTCCCAACGGATAACATGTCCTGGGATCAGGTGATTGAATTAAAGACACGGACGCTTAAGGTGGTCTGCTCAGTGCACGAACTTCGATTTTTATAAATAATGGAATTTTAAAGAGATGTTTTTTATTTCAGCTCGTGTTTAATACAAAGCATTTTTTATTTTTTCTTATTTAGGAAAAATTAATAATAATTCATGCACATTCATAAAATATTTATGAGAATTTTTTTTCATTCGTTTTTTTTAAATCTTAAACATTAATTTATGTTGTCAAGACATAAATGAAGTTATTGAATGTAAAAATATTAAGACGCCAGCATCACTTGAAGCGTGTTATCTGACAAGTCAGCATCAGCAACTTTTTTTGTTAAGATTTTAAAAATGTACTTCAAAATGAGTTAATAGCAAATTTATCTTTGATAAGTAGCTGCTGAGTAGTGCAGAGAAGTTACTCTCGGGTTGCTTTTTAAGTGGTATTTACAGTGCAGCCGAGTTTAAAAAACTGATCAATGGTTGTAGGTTTTAGGTCACCATTAAACAAGTGTTACGCGTGAATTTTAAGCACTGTGATGATTTGAATAACGTGTAAATTAAATGCATTTAACTTGAATATATTATAAATATTTTTTACTTTCTTTTAATTATACATTAATTATAAATTATGTGTCTGAACTTTAAATGGATTAAATATTTTTTAAATTGGTTTTTAATTATATTAATAAAAAATTTCATATAAAAAAAAGAAAATTTATGATACCAAGTCCACTGACTGTAATAAATTCTAACTGGTTGTGACAATGAAAAATAAATAACATATTTCTTTTTTAATAAAATTTCATTTAAGACAATTACGGCTATACCAATCATCTCGCTGCTTATAATATTTTTTACATTAACGAATTTATCCTATTAAAGATCTCACTCAAACGTCAAAAAAATTATATTTCAAAAATGATATTTTCTCTTTATTAATTTCTTGTCAAGATGATAAATAAGGTAGAGATAATTGATTTTTTCCTGTCTGGCATCAGTTGGCTAATTAGACTCTTCGCCAACGATTCTCATTTTCTTCTAGTCTTACTTCTAATAGCAACGTTTTTTTTCACTAATAGAAGTAAAACTTCAAATTAAATTGAAAAATAAAAAACTTTTAAAAGTCCAACTTAACTTTTCTATTAAAAAGAGTGTAGAAATAAATCAAGAATTTATCAGCTTTGCTGATTCATTCAACTCGAACATTTCGTGTGATATATTTAACTTTTACTTGCTGCAAACTGGCGTACCTTGTATAATCATTCCATTGCGGTACTTTACAACTGTATGATCTCATTTCTCTCACGGTTTCTCCTCTCCAGAGAGTCGTGTAGCAGATGCCCCTTTTCGCTTGCACTGACTTCTTTTTTCTTATAAAACCACGAGCTCAGAATGAATGGCTTTCTGCCAAAAGGCACATTTTCTAAACGTTTCTGAACCACTATAATATCACCTTTGGTGTGCGACTTGATATTGATGAACATGAAAAGTTGGAACTCAAAACTTTTCACTGCAATCTTAATCTTAGATAGAAACATGTCAACGTCTGTTGCTAAGCAACTTGTAACTTTGTAGGTTTCATTCTTACATGTTTCTAAGAATATTCCTATTATTTCTCCCGGCTAAGCTTTTATATTCTTCTTATTATGTAACCTTAGTGAAGTTGCTTCCAAGCTTATTAATTAAATTAAAATTGTGATAAAATTGGAAGCCAATAAATTTCCGTTTCTATGCACTGAAATATCAACAGGAAAATTGATATTTCAAAATATGCCAAAATTGATATCATAATCTCACTTTCTATCTAATTTAAATTTCTCCTCGTAGCCTCAAAAACCGGAAAAAAAAATATGATCTTTGAGATTTATTTTACTTCCAAAACACAAGTTTCAAAGAGAAATAAAAATTCAAGTGCGCATCAGAGATCAATTTCTGTGACAAAATGAAATGCATTTTGGTCTCATTTCCCAACCAAAATTGTTCCCTTTTTCAAGAAAAAAAGAGACAGGTTTATGACATACCTCAACTTAGTTTCACTTCCTTTTATTTCTCTCTATGGAGAAACTCGTGACAGCTCAGCAGCTTGTGTCACGTTTAAATGGTGAGTTCAACTTGAAATGTCATCATTGTACAAGAAATTCCCTTTGGATTCAAATATGGTTCTTATCATCTGGTCGAATTAGAACGGCCAACCCACATTTTACAAGCGAAAAAAGACGCTATATTAGGTCGGTAACTATTTGCTCAGGTGGGAATCTTCTTGAAGAAAGAGTTTTACACAATGGTTGCCACACGATGAAAATAGAAGGGCAGCTGGAGGTTAGCTTGGTTCACGAAGCAGAATAAATACAAGCAGAAGCTTGCCATTAAAACATAAAATCGTAGCGATTCATGCAAATATGATGGGTTCAGCTGCTGAATTTTTTTTCCCATTGGTTTATACTCATCACGTAGTAAAACGTACATAAAGGAAGTTCTATAGTCATAAATTTCAAGTGTACGAAGAGAAAAGTTGTTATGACTGTTGGTCAGTAAATCCTGTCACTTGAATGCAAAATCAGTTTGGGTTGGAGGAGAGTGTTAAAAGTTTGTGAGGAAAGGATGAAAGTGAAGTATAACTATATTTTTTTTGCTGGAAAATCTATGGATTTTAATATCAGAAAAATTGAGTAAAAAATATGGCTTGAAAAAATATTTTTTTAAAGAGTTAATTCGGATCTGCAATATGAATCTGGCAAAGTTCCATCAATGAGATAAAAGCCATTTTTTATGTGAGCAAATTTATATGTTATAGGAAAAAACACAATATCAGTTTATAGTGCAAAAACAAAATTAATAAGATGTAATAAGAAGAAACAGGATATAAAGAAGGAAGAGAGATATTTGTAAAAAAATAATTTGTTTAATAAATTAATTTGTATTCAATAATTTTCAATTTTAAAATTGGAATGTCTCCTGCATATTTAGTTTTTGAAAAGTAATTTTTTTTAAACTTTTAAAACTGCTCACGAAAGTGATTCAGCAAAGCCGTGTTTGGCAATGGTTGAAAAATCCTGTCTTTGAAAAGACTTATCACAGTCAACAAACTTTTTTAAAGGAAAATTGAAAAAGTAAGAGCGAGCAAACAGTTTCTCAACTGGACACAAACATCAAAACAGCAAGTCAGAGTAAGAGCCAACAGTAAAAGCATAATCTGTCTTAATATAATCCACTAATAATTGCACTCTCACCGCAATTTTAGAAATTTTTTATTCTTAAAAATTACTTTCAAAATAAAAATTAGTACATTAAAGGCTTGTTCTGAATTAAAATTGCAGTTTGTAAAATAAATAAGGAAACAGAAAATAAAACCGAAAGAAAAAGAATTGGATGTTCGTATCTGATAGTGAAAGGAGTCGTTGAAGCATTGTTAATTGATTAGATAAAGCTGCGATTTGCATATACGTGTTAAATTATTGTGCAATTGTAGCGAGCACTGTGTTTAGCATTATTTATTTGGCAACAAAATACGGCTGAGGAAACGCCAGATCATGTCGTCTTTGAACTAAGAAGCAGTACGTTGAAGCGAAATAAGTAAATATTTACTAGATGCGACTGAATGTGGATTAACTACTTCTGTAAGCTTGTTTTCTCGTTCTGAGACAGTGACATTTCCTGATAGTTCGCACGCTTGGTTTAGTTTGCTTACAATCTATCCTCTCAAAATGTGACAACAATTTAATTTGTTGTTCTAAAATAATCAGAAGACAATAAATTGAACAAAAATGACCAAAACCTATGATAAAATAAAAGAAACATAACTTAGGTTCAAACCAAATACCCTCAAACTGTAGGCCAAACATATTTACAAGAACAATAATTTCCAAACTAACAAATACATAATAGCAAAAAAATTTAAACAATTATTGAATATTAGTTATTAATTTAAATAAATAATTTATACAAGAAAAATAATTTCTATAATTCTTCTTAATAGCTAATTAGAGAAACTGCAAACAATGTTATAACAAATTGGTTTTGAGGAAAAAGGTGAGTCAATCCTGATTAGCCCTTGTTGCACTTAATGGAACTAGTAATCATTGAAACAAGGCACGTAACTAGACTGTTGACCTGGAACCAGAAATGAAGTTTCATGGGAATTAGAAATATAATTTACATGCAGCATCATGTTGCTTGCAGGGTTAAAGGAAATGTGACTTGGTCAAAGGCCAACTACAACAAAAGGACTTTCTTTTCTTTTTTGTTATATATTTTTCTTTTAATATATATTCTTTTCACAGTCGAGTGTGTTTGTACACGTGGCAATATTAAAGGGTCAATTGGAAAGTGTCATAACGACCAGAAGTGGAATCATGAAACTGGACAACGTTCAACATTCTTCCAAGATTTGTCGGTTGTGACGCAATAAAAATGAGGCTTTTATTGGGTGTGTTGTGAGTTCAGCTGATGATGAAGGCTTTTTATAAATACAGTATAAAAAAATGTTATGTGTAGTTGGTGGTTTCATGTTTTCTATTTGGGACACGACTTGTGTATGAAATTGTGTTTAAGTGGTGCAGTGCGCTCTCATAATTTTCCCTCAGACCCCTACCACCCGCCGACTTTTTAGCTGCATTTGCCTGCACAAAGCTCATAAAAACAGTCTTGACGGCACCATTCAGACTCAGTTTTACTTTTCAAACTCAGTGTTAGATATCACTTTCACGAGAAATGAATACACATAATAATTCTTTTTAAGACTTACCATTAAACATTTATATTTATGGATTAATGAAAGGGGAAAAACGCCAGTTTCAAATTTTTATTTTTAGTTGTTGATTTGAATCTTCCATTTATGTTTTATAAAAATAAATAATAATTTTTAATATTTATTTTTCTTAATTAACATAATTATTCAGTTTGTTGTTTACCGCTTGAATCTGTCGTAGCTTTATTTAGAAGCTGCGTTCACTGTTACAACGTTGCCGCAATAGTAGATTAAACCTAATAAAGCTTCATCAGATCCAATGGTTTAAAATATATGCGTAAGCCATGGAAGATAACAACTGATAAAATTGCATTTATAGTATCTATGGCAATCGCAATTGAAGCGAACATAACTCAAATGAAGTGAATAGAGTATTTTTTCTATGAAAATGAAGTTTTGTTTTTTTTCTTATTTTTACAATTTTCTTATTGTGAAACAAAACTGGAATGAAATTTTCATTTTTAAAGTAAATTTCAAGTTATTTCAAAATTTATGTTTGCAACTGAATAACTTGCCAAGGTTACTTTCTATTGTACTACCTAAAATCTTGATCACATCACCTCAATAACTCACTCAGAATTGTGACAAGTAATATGGCTGTCAAATTAAATAAGATTCTATTGTTGCCTCACTTTATGCTGGCAGCAAACACATCTTACGGCTTATAAATTTTTCCAATTTTTATCAAAAGGATAGTAATGTATTATCACTTTTTGGCACAAGTGACTAAGTCCTTTAACTAAGTGCTGATTTTTGGCCATTGCCCCATTTCACTGTCATTCAGTCTTTTAAACATAATTTACCGTAGTAGGCCTACTTAGTGATTTTATTTATAAAATCTTTATCCTTTAAGAGAATTTAAAAAAAAATAACTATGTTTTGATACTGTAATTGACTTTTTTTGAAGTTTAAACTCCCATTAGGTGGCAGCATTGTAGCGTTTCCAATTACAAGTACTATACTGTATATTGTTTTGAAAATGTGAACTTCGATCTCATTAAGAGAATTAAGGTTTAAATCCTGTGTAAAAAAAAAGAAGAAACTAACTCATCAATAAATCCTTCTTCTGTTTCTAAGTTCTAATTTTTTTTTTTACCTAGCAACGAAATAACCTTTGAAATCCCAGAAGGGACAAAGCTATCGTCACAAAGACAAAAATAAGCTACTTCTTTTCCATTAGGTAACTAGAATTTATTTCTTTTTTCGCTGCATTTTTTTTTGTAAAATCAATTTACTCGCACCTTTAACACAAAAATAAATGAAAACAGTCAATGTTCACTTCCGTTCAAATTCTGCTTCGATTATACTTTTTATTTCCACAAACTCGTGACTTGACTACATCTGATTTTTCAACAACAATGGCAAGGACTAACAAAGGCTATCCCCCAAGATGGGGAGGAAAAAAATAGATATATAATTTCATTTCACGTCCCCCAAAATGAGGGAAGGGATAAAGTAACCTGGCACGGAAGCACGCGGGAGGAAAACGTCATCCACATCACTGCGCATTTGGAACATGGATTTACTGCGAGTGGATAAGATGTCCCCTTCGCTCTAGAGCAGTCAGCTTAATAAATTGATGGAAAAAGTGTGCACAAAATTTATAGAGGCAGCGGTAGAGTGGAGGCATTTTCCCGCCCACAAGATGCTGTCTCACTATGCCATGATCTTTGCAATTAGTTTACTCTTCCTAAAGTCTTGGTTTCAAGGAGAAAAATTGAGGTTAAATGGCAGTTAGGAGTTAATTTGATGATAGAAAATATAATGATAAACCCGTTTGTTTAAATTCAGATTATTTTTAACCAATTTAAAATTTAATTTAAATTATTTATTGTCTTTAATCAATTTTTAAAAAATTGATCTCATTGAAGTAAAAGCAAGTTTGAAGAGTGCTGGAAAGAAACGATTATTTTATATAAAACATAATCTTCACATCGAAAGTTATATGGTGGATTTTTATTGCAGAGAGATTTGTAAACAGACTGTAACCCACTTTAAGTCAATCCACTGTAAAAGAAATTTACTTATTTTGTCCAAATAAATATAACCACTTGTTGTATCCTAAATTTTATTAAAAAATAAATAATTCAACACACGCTCTCATTTGTATATCAATTTGTAATTCCCAACAACAAAAATCCTTAGAATTTACATTTTATTTCCTTATATTCGCATTACCTTTACAGATATTGCTACATTTATGTTCCTTTCAACTTAATTAAATTTATTATTAATAAACAAGCATTACTCATTCATTTACCAAACAGTTTGTTTATCTATAGTAACTTGTAATACAGATTGTTAGTTTGTACACTAAATCAAGAAAATCTATTTTACAGTGTATTGATTTTATTTGACTTCGATTTTTTTAGTTGCTTCTTTCTTTTCGCAAAGAAAAAACAAACTAGAATTTTTTTTACTATTTCGATTTTTACTCTCTTAATAGGGTTTATCTCACTGCAACAAAAATACACTTTTAATTTATAATTGATTATAATAACAAATTTGCAAATTTATAAATATTACAAGATTGTATACTAGTTCATGTGGAAGAGATTCTGGCATGGTGAAAATTCGGAATACAAAGGCTCCATCAGCAATCAACAGTTAAAATAATATATATTGGGTTTTCATCACCCCCCCCCCCCACCCTCTTAACCTTGTATAAATATAATTGTATATATTTTGTTTGTTCTAGTACATATACATACATTTTTAACGAAATGAAATCTCTCAGTCCCTGTTATAATTTTAACATCATTTTTCTAGTTAAAGCAGTTCAATCTATGTCTAGAAGAAATCCCTTTTGTTAAATGAATGGCAAGTAGTGTTAAACTCAGGGGTTAAAAATTAACCCATAACTATATCATGACACAAATCATGACTCAGTTAGGCCTCGAGATTATCTTTTGCAATAAGTTACATCTTGTTAAGATCACAGCAAAAGTTTATTTTTAATTTTTTAAAGTATATATGGAAGTGAATTTTTTTAGTTCTTTAATTTTTTTAAGTTTTTTAATAGTTTTAATTTTTATTATAATTATCGTTATTTTTTTTTATTTTTATAACTATCATAATCGCGCTTCAGTTAAAGTCAACTCCTTCATCTCGATCTCGTTGTTATTCCCATTGTGTGTCATCATCTTGTCCGCGTTCGACGATGGTGATGTGGCTGACACGTGATTTGGAGAAGGCATGCCGATGTTGGCTAAATCCGGCAATGCCTGTAACTCTCCTTGCAAAAGACGAATCTTCTGAATCATTTCGCGAATCTCGTACCGAAGAATGCCCAAAAAGCACAGTTTAAGAAAGGCGATGATACAATAGCCCAAAATGAAGAGCACATCTGCACTGCGTTGAACCCATTGGCGCAACGGTTCGGCACAACCACGAGACCAGCAAGGAACTGTCGTGTTAACTAACCGGCAACAACTGGCAGGCACAGGGATCGAAGCTCGTGGACCCAAGCGTAGTCGATCTGAGAAATTTGTCAAATCTTTCAACATAATATCCATCATCTCTAAGCTTAGTTACATGACATTTTTTGCATGAATAATTCAATTTTCGAATATTTTAAACAAACTCGCATACAATTTTTTAATGAATTTGCTAGAAAAGATCTAATTTAATCTTTCTACAGTTAAAGAAAAAGTGGAAATTAAAACGTAGGAAGAAATGTGAGAAATGGTTTGTTGCGCTGTCCCTAAGCTTTGCTGCAAAGCATTAAAGACAATGCAAATGAAATAGGAAGTTTTAAATTGTTTTTGTATGCTAAAACTATAAATTTAAATACAGTAAAAATTAAAATTAAACAAAAGCAGTGTTTTGTTGCTTGTTTTTAAATCATTAAATAATGGAACTATTAAAATGGCTATTATCACAAACATTAGTGTCGAAACAAATTACTGTGTTGGCTTTGCCAATTTAATTTTTTGTTAAAAAATTAAAAAAATATTGTTTGCATTTGATTAAAATATATTAGCATTCGGATGCACAAATCAAATAAAATATAGCCACTTGTGGAAAAGTGTAAATACAGAGTAACAGTAAATTACAATTATAAAATTAGACTAAATAAACAACATTTTATCCTTAAATTAAGAAATAAAAAAAGTGTGCTTCAAGTTTTAAACAAGTGCAAACAAAACTGCTGTAGGTAGCAATAACCAGGGAAGCGTAATAAACAATTTCTCACTAATTCTTTCAACATTTACATAATACTTAAAGTTTTCATTTTGAATTAGACTGAAAAATTGTCTTGCACAGTTACTGTATACTCAAAATAAAAATAAAAATAAAAATAAAACTTACGTAACGACGCTGTGCTACTCCACACGCTGTCGTTGAAATCCGGCAAGTGACCTTGTGGCAAGTGGATGTACCATTGAGTCGTATTATAATCAGATGGCCCTTGGACTCCGCAACACGCACTCTCCTGTTGAAACTTGTCCCAGAGGGCAGTGCGGTCGCCATCTGCTCCATAGTCAGTAAGAAGAAGATGTTTGAGATGAGCAGGGATGCCCGCTTTTAAACTACTAAACAAAAACATCCACGCGAGCCCAACGATGGCATCTCCAACAAGCAACACAAGCATCAGAAGCCAATAAACGTTGAGCCAGCGTTCATTCAGTTTGATGGCACTTACACATCCAACAGCTTGTATAATCCCCGCTTGCAAGAGCAGAGCCACGTAACCGTACACCAGGGTCGGGTGATAGAGGGCAAGCGGCACGAATCTCATACGAACGTCGGCCAAGATGGAGCCGCCAACAGCAACAAAAACGAGTACGCTGAGTAACAAAACGCCGTTGCACGAGTAGATCCAGAGGCGGTAGTACCGCATAGCGCTCCGCAACAACATTCCGTGACCGCCCGCCCCGCCACTCCTCGTCACGGCCGGAAAGGGCCAGGTGAAAGGGGAGGGAAGGTCAAGGGGATCATTTTAAGGATGAGGATCATTAAAAAATTACGAAACTTTTTTTAGTATAAACGAATAAAAACAAACAGTTAACAGGGTTTATAGCAAACTATCTAGATATCTTGAAAATCTCCTCTTCTATGCAGTACGACGAGCTATGAGACGTTTGGTTTTGATCATTTTTCCACTTCTTAGATAATGAAGGCCCACAGAGGCTATTCCGTAATCGAATAGAATTTCCGGGTAACCTAACAACACGTTAGCATTACGTGGAGGCGGTAGATGGAGTGGTAGGTTAGGGTCGCTGAAGTACAGAATAGGCAATATGTCCTGTTGGGGACTATACGGCTGACGAGCAAAATAACTGATGCTGTAAGGTCTTGGAGAACGCAACATGATTCCGGCCGGTCTTTGGAAGAGATGAGAACAGGACTGATGTGTCTGCTTGACTCAAGGACCCTTATTCGTTGCCTCTGGATAACCCTGTGAATGCTGGACTAAGGCCAATAAGGTCCATGTGGTAGCTGCCAAATCGCCTGGGTTCACCAGCGCTTTCGTCACTAGATGTGAGCTCATAAGACGCCCCTAGAATAAAGAGAAAAGAAATGTGTCAATTGCATCCTTCGTAGCACATTTTATGATGTAATAATACTTGAAAGTTTGGTTTGCAAATGGTTTATATGGAATGTAAAAGTAAAGTAGGTTTGTGTGAATTGAGAATATGTTAAGTGCAGTCGGTGATTATGATTCACTATACGCTCCTTTAGCGGAAATTGGTTACCAAGGAAACAGAGAAAATAAGCTGCCTGCACAAGCTGTTTATTGGCTAATGACATTGGTGAAAACTCGATGATGCCTTTAATTGCTGTAAGCCTCTTTTCGCATCTATATTTGGCATTATTTTTTTTAAAAAACCAAAAATAAAATAAAATGATAAAGCACTCTGAATTACTATAGAAAACTATGTATAACTGTTAGTCCTATTTTCAGGGACGGCAAATCAACCATGATACATTTTCAGTGTCTTGGACACATTCTTGGAATAGAGAAGCACAGTTTTGGAATCTAAACATAGATGACCTCGGTCTTATGTAATTATGGTGCAATAAAAATACGTAATTGCATGTGAAGTTAAAAAGATTTTAAAGTCACATATGAACATTTTATCTTTCAATGTGTAGTTTTAAAACTCGCTAACTAAAGTGCTTTTTCTTGATTTGCTTTTCATTTACTCGTTTAGTTTGCTAACAACACTAACTACATCCGGTTTCCTTACAGTAATTTCTCTTGAATGTTGATGTAAGTTTATTTATAAAGTTTCTTACTAAATTCAGGCTTTAGAAATAGATAAGGGTTGTGTTTTGTTTATATCAACATCCTGCTGTTTTGAAAATTTCAAACTCACTAACTTCCTTTGACTTAAAAATAAATAAAAAACATTAGATAACTACTTGAATTATTTTTTTAAAAAATACTCAAGTTGCACAAGAAGATACCCAAATAAAATAAGTAAATAAATAAAATTGATATAAACAAAAATAAAACTCTTAAGATTTTTTAAAAAATATAACATATTTTCTGTATTCCTGTATACCAGAAGTCGATTACAAATAAAAATAAGTTTTAGCTTAAAATTTTTCTTCTTTTTTCTTTTTCTTACTTTTAGTTTAAAAATTGTTGCATTTTATAATCAACTACACAATTTTTTACTTTACACTTATCGCCCTAATAATAAAGCAACACTTCACTTTCCTAAGCATTGAAATGCTTTTAAGCTGACATGGCTACTATCCCTTAAGGATTCAACTTCTCCTGTACTATATACGATAACCTTAAGTAATATTCAAAAGAATATTTCCTAACATAGTTCGAAAAATTGATAAAACTTATAATCTTTATCGTAAATAATAGCAATAATTTCCTTGAAAAATAACTGCTATTTTGTTTTAAATGGAACATTTTCATTCAGAGACTCACAGTAAAAGTTTCCTTATCTCCTTGAAAGAAAATAAACAGCGGAATTAATTTTAAAATATTTAAATACATTATCGAAATAACAAACATTTCCATTAAAACTTTCTTATCGAAAAAAGAAGGTGTAGCGCTGCAACCGTGTAACATTATATTTTTATAACTCTACTATAAATTATAAATATCTTCTTTTCACAGTGTTGAATATAAAATCCATTATCATAAGAATTGATTTATTTAGATAGCATGAATACATTACTCATTTATATTTTCATAATCCATTAATAGAATAAAAATTGACATTTTTTGCAAAGATGGTCACATATGAGCAAAAAAGGGAACATTAAGAAGCCCTACTAATAGGAAGTTGTCCAAATTTTTACCACTGTTTTAGTTGCATTTATGACTGATTGCTTAGTTAAGTCTTCAATTTGAAGCAGGGATTGTGAACTGATCCTTGTTCGGATGCAGTAAGAAGGTTTAATAGTCGAAATAAAGCGAAAAAGAACAACAACTAAGTTTCTCTGATAAATTATGACCCCCTCGTACGTAGGTTCTTTTTGGCCTCCTACTGAGCGAGTTGGCCTTACGCCAACCGATTGGGATTGCACTTGCACTGTATTCGTATGGTTTCCTCTTTTATGTGGCTCTTTTACTGACCAACTCATTCTTCTCCAAAACAATTTAAGTGCAGGTGTTTTCATATGAAAAAAAAATCAATATTCTCATTCATTTTCCTCCTTTTAATTATTTATCGTCAAGCCAATAAAATCACACTTTCAGTTTCTTTTCTTTAGTTTCAGGTTTTAGGTATTATCACGCAATATTTTTTATGTTGAATGAATGATTTATGTATTTCTATTATGCACCAGTCGATTTTTTTTCAATTGTATTTTTGTAAGAATTGTGGTTTTTTTTAAATATTCATTCTGTTTTATTTTGTTTTTATATGTCACAGTGCGAAATTTTTTCGTGCTTCTCGATGCGTAGGCGTAACGTTAATCTTATGTGTTCACTCGCCATACAGATTTTGTGATCCACTTAAATTTAGGTGAAGACAGGTAGAGAGAGAGAGAGAGAGAGTGACTTGTCCATTTATCAAAGTTCCGGATGTCGTCCCCAAAGGAAAGAGGTCGCAAGTTGAATTTTTAATGTAGATTGCCTGTTTTTCTGCTAAATCGTGCTACAGCTTGAAAAATTTCGATAAAATTGTTATTTTATCTCATGGTTAAATATTGTAATTAATTATCTCAATAGCTATCTGCTTTTCTTCTTTAATATGCAATAGCAAATTGAATACTTTTCTGCGTAATTTGTCAGAGCAATGTTTATTTTCTTTTTTAACCCAAAAAAAACTAAAAATATAAAATAAAAATTTTAAAAATATTTTTTCAACTATTAAATGTTTACACAATCCATTTCACTTTTTTTAGCGTTTAAAACCCATTTGCTTCCTCTTTTCCATAACCTTTAAAAATAATAAACCGACGTGAAAAGAAAATAAAATTCATTTTAAAGTCGTTTCGTATGAAATATAAACATTGCTTGTCAGTTTTAAAGCCTTTATATGCACCAAAACTCGATGCATTAAAAGAAATCGAATTATCGCTTCGAGGTACTTATGAGAAATTGCAATCGCGTGATGATGAGAGGTGATGAATTCAATGAGAGATTTCAACCATTTTATCATTTTATCACCTGTTACTGCCGCTCGTGCATGTTAAGTGCACATTTTAATTTAATGTAAACAATAAAAAAATAGCCGAATTTAGCCAAAGTTAACAAAACCTGAATTTCAAATTACTATATTGAAAATTAAGCAGAAAAGAAACGAACCAAAACCAATCTGCAACGCCCTTCATTTACTCTAAATAACCACCTTTATGTCTCCTTAATTTAACGTATTTTCATCAGTGTATAAACTCTAATGACAGTGATGACTATATGGACAATGAGGCATTTATTTGAGCTTCTCTTAATCCCCTTGATTGCTTTTACGTTGATGAAATAGTGCAAGCACCGAGTTTTTGGCAAGCTCATCATGTCCATGGCTCGTAAAACGTGTCTTTGATGGCAGTTTAGAATTGTCAATCAAATTCTTTTCCTCAACAACTTCCTCAATTTTTTTTGTTTCGTCGTTCTCCTATCTAGTGTTTTATAGTTATAATGACAAGTTAAGTGAATGAAGGTCTATTTTATTTTATTATTCGTTCTAACCTGCTAGAAATTCATCAAACTTTAAAGAGTTACGATGGTTTATTTTTTGCTTCTCTTCATTGAGAAAAGAAGAAAAAACTTCTACACTTTACGTACTGTCTTGAGATAGTTTTAATGCAATTTTAGATTGAAGTTAACTTTCCTCTAGGGCATTGAAAAATTGTAAAAAAAAAAGTTTTTAAAAATGTGCTTTTAAAGAGATTTGCATAAAGCGATTTACCTTATTTCTTTCCTCTTTTCATTTTAGAGTAGATAAACTGTCACCAAACAAATACTTTCTCCTATTTTATTAATGACATTTTTTAAAAGCATTTTTTTAAATGCCAGTAGTATGTATCAAATGTAAATTTATTTACAAGAAGTACTTGAAATATGTCAGATTTGAAGTAATCTGAAAACTATTCAGATAAAATAATCTAATTTCATGTCTGATAAATTTAAATCAGTTTTCGATTTAAACCTAAATCAGTTTTCGAAATCTGTCACTTTTGACTTTTATATCTTGTATCTTGTACTGTTGCAATTCTATGGATTTCAACTTGGATCAGATAAAATTAAACATATCTAGATACGAAGCAAAATAAAAAAAGTACTCTATGTATAAATAAATAAATATATTGGAATAAAAAATGCATTGACTAAATATTTTATTGTACAGTTAATCAGTTAACAAAGTTACGTGACACGAAACTCAGATAGAAAATTTTCAAAAACATTTTTCAAATGAAATAAATATGATGTTTGCTTATTGAAATCAATAATAAATTAATCAAAACAAGGACACTAGTATATTCCATCCACCCAATTTCATTTTCCTGTTTATGATAGCTTGATACAAATCAGTGAAGATTTCGGCCTTGACATTTTATTAGCAAAAATGCTTGTCTTTCTAGATTGAGCACGAAACACTCACCTTCCGGATATCGTCTGCGTGTGCATCTGTCTCAAAAGCACCTGCACTCGGTATCCTTGTGTGTACTCATGGACGTAGCAATCGATTGTTATTGTAAGTATATAAGCCCCGAGTGACAAAGAATAATATTTCTTTTGAGGTTTTTCATAAAATATACAAAACTTAAAACTGCCATTATACAACAATTATAAAATCAAAGATGTTTCATCTTCTTTCTTACGTGTAAACAACGTAAGCTATAGAATTTTGTGCAAAGCTGACTTGGCAATTCAGGCTAAGTTTTAACTGAATAATGTAACTGGATTTTATCTCGGTTTTAAACGGTGACTTTCAACTGCAGGTTTATACAGTGCTATTTTCTTAAATTTCACTTGTGTTATCTTGTATTGATAGCTCAAGTGTTTACTTGAAATGGGCGGAAATTGTTTGCTCCGAATCACAAAGACTTGATGTGTGCGTTTCGAGTTGAATACAGACGAGGTTAGCACAAAAGTACACAAAAACCTGTTTTTCGTATCTAAGGGGCGGGTGTGACATTCTACACTATTTATATATATCGTATTTAAATTTTCATACAAAAAAAAAATTGCATACAAGCAAATCGCGTGTTTGAAGTTTCACTTCTTTCTATGTATTTTTAAAATATTATTGGTATATAAAATTATATACATTATATAATGAGATACATATGTAAGTACATACATATTAAAGTGTGTTTATTGCTTAATGCAATAAGTAAAATAAGTAAAATGTTTGAAAGTTATTTCATATAAAAATAAAATAAAAATATAATTTGTATTAAATTTTTCTAAAATTTATCAGAAATTTCAGATGGTTAAAACCCACGGTAATTATAGACACCTAAACTGTAGAACAAATATCTTGTTGTACTTTCTACCATTTACCGGATTTGTCTCTTGATTCTTATTGCCTTTTAATCCTTACACTGTACAACTAATAAAAGAAGAAAAACCTCTTGAGATTAATGAAAGTTCGAGAAACTCAAGTGAAAGGCTTAATGTAACGAATCGAAATTGTCTTATACACAACAAAACGTATAAAAGGATTAGCTAACACAATCGACTTGCCAAATTTGATTTGGAAAATCAGCTAAACATGAAATGCTAAACATCCCTCTAGAGAACTTGCTTTTAGACGGGAGTTTTGCCAAATTTTCTTTATTTACATTAACCATAAACCGTTCAACAAATTTGAAATGAACGTATGAAAAGAATTTAACTTTCATTTCCTTTTATCTATTCATTCTTATAAGTCAAATTTGACCTTATGCTCTTAATAACATTTTGTCATCATTTATTCATTCGGGTGTCTTTTTCACTTAGATTAATCTCTTGGCACAGGTGGTCAGTGCAACAGAGATAACAAAGGTAAAGCAGACAATTACTATTCTCATCACGCTTTGTCCTTCATCCATTGGCCTAAATTCGAATTTAACTCACATTTACTAAATATAAGCACTCGTCAGGATTAAGGTCTAATCCTCATACTTGGACAATATTTTCCCTGCATTGCAGTGACGTTGTGCGTGCAGTTATATGAGCTTCGGACAATTTGTCTCGACATCGGCATCACATGGGGCTAAACCGCATCACTACTTCTTCCACATCTTCACACTCGACTACCTTAATTGGCTCGTCAAAAGCAATACCGCAACCATCATTCTTTTATATTTTTTCTTTATTTTTCTGTTTTTTAATTTCGTACTTCAAAGTTCCGATATTTTTCTCATGGTTATGGAAAATATTTATTTATAATCTCTTTAACTTGTTGCATAATGATGGATTAAGAGAATAAAATTAGTGCTCGCCCATGGACCCTGTAGGCATTCCTAGTCTATCAAAATAAATATGGTAAAACTTTAATTTTATCAATTTAAAAACATTTTGAACTTCATTCCACTCTGTAATGTAAAAATCTCATTTGTAACCATAGAAACTTTTAAAATTGCTTTAAATTATACTGCTATCAATACATTAAGACTAAATCACTTTTATTCTAAATATATACTTTAAAAAAAATTATTCCATTAATTTGAAATGTCAAGTAATCATTCCTAATTGCATTAGTAATTTATTATTTCCGCTTGCTCTATCCAATATTGCTCAAACTCGGTCTTACTTTTGAATAGAAGACAAGTAGGTTGGGAATGTTGACTAGAAAATATTGCTCATTTCTCAACTACCTAGGAACCTTGCCACCATAATTGATCACATGATCTGACTTTGCTATGCCTATTGTCGTTCACATTTCGCTGACTTAAGCATGCAATGAAGCTGGTGGCGGAACAAAGAATCGTTTGCCAAATGGTTGTGCATCATCTCACAATTTCACCTTTCTTTCTCTCGCTTTTATTCTGCAGCTTGTCAGATTAAAAGGATTGTGTTTTTGACAGCAATAACGTGCTTAAGACTTACAAGGAAATCCCCTTTTCTTCGCCATTACACTTATGGTCATACTTTTCTTTTTTCTGTAAACAACCATCAACAATAATGAAATGGAAAAAAATTTCATAGAAACACCCAATCCTTAAATTTAAAAGCTGACTTTAAAGTTTACAAAAAATTTATAAACGCAATAAAAAAAGTCTGAATTTTATATTAAAAAATATATATCTTGATATAAAAAAAGATGAAAACATACAACAAAAAAAAAGAAATTACATTAGAGTTTTGTTAAATTCCTACAGGGTGTAAGTCTTTTTTAATCAAGAAATTTCTAGATTAAAAAAAGCTTTGTAAAAATTAATTGAAAAGATATGTTGTTTTGTTAAGTTTAAAATGACGCAAATGCTTATTCAACTGTGCAAAAATTGATTAATACTAAATAATGGTGTATATTTATTTATAGGATACTAAATTTATTGATTATTTAACATTAAAGCAACTAAAGTTTCCCAACAAAACTACTGCAATTAAGCTACATTGTACTGTATTTGTTACAACTTTATTGTGTTTCAACAATAAATCAAATTGCACCATTAGCTTTTATATTGACTGGACTAAAAGACTCACTAATAAATAATCACTTTATATTTTTATTGTATCATCTTTATCCATTATTAATTCAATACAATAAATAAAACATTCTATTTTAATATATAAATTATAAAAAGTTGTTTATATTCTAATAGCATTTCAGTTACAGTACGCAATAAACCTCATAAATGATAATGACAATAATTATAAAAGCGATTTTTTTAATAAGAATGTGTTTGAGCAAGTATAAACTAGTAGAAACTTGCGGTAATGTAATGTCAGCTGTTGAATTTGTGGGTGACAGCTGTGCGAAGAGAAGCATTACATAATGGATAGCGTAAAAGGTGTTGTAGACAAAACAAGAAAAGTTACTCGGTCGATCCATTCAACTTATTTTATGTTTAGATGACTAATGTTGAATAGGGTGTGGCACTTGGGGTATTTCAGTAGTGAATACATTTTTAATCAGGATTAGTCACTCGACAGCAATGTGTTTTTCAAGTCGACACTCCTATTTTCCTTTTTTCATTTATGCATACAATGGCTAAATCATGTAATAAGTTGGATTTGAACTTCTCAGTTCCATGAAACCAAAGTAAAAAAAATTGTAATCAATTGTTGACTTTAATTTAGAATTAATAGGCTATTCAAGGTTTCGGGAAAATTGATGATTAAGATTTAAATTTATTTCCGCTTTCTTAGAAAAATGAAGAAAGAGGAAAAAAGTTAAATCAACTTGACAATCTTGAAGAAAATGGAAAAGAATGATCTTGTTTTCTTACTTTTTTTCTGTTCAATTTTACATTTTCCACTCTGGCGCTTCACAGCATAACATATAATTCTAAATTTCACAGCAAAAGTCTATTTTTGTTCCTTTTTTTATCGCTGAACTTTCAGTAAACTCTTTTTTCTTACAATTGGCTCCATTCGCTGCTCCTTTTCTGATGCAGAGTGTACTGTATTTACGATAAATGGTATTTGATGGAAAGACGCCTTTCACTTTAAATCTACTTCATACTTTAAAAAAATTGATCAATATTTTTTTTGTAGAAAAAAGTAGATCAAATACTCACAGCACATGAAAAAAATACAGGAAGTTATTAGCCAAACTCAATATAGTTCATCTAAAATCGACTAGTTTACTCACTGACAAAAAACGCAAACAAAAAGAGAAAAATAATAACAAAAACGACATTGCGATAATAAATCGTTCAGAAAATAGCATACAAGCACACCCATTGTTCTCTCACAATAGATGACTGCATAAAAATACAGTAAGTTACGTGACATGACATCATACTCACTCTTATTACTCGTAATAAAAATGCATCTGTCACACTTATCATTTTTTAAAGACCCTCATGCTGAATGTTTATTTGCCTCAGTAAATATAGGTGTTACGTCACATAATTTGATGTTTTCATCCTCTTAACACACACACACACTAGCAAGTAACATTACTTCTACTATTTTTTCCTTTTTTCGATGACTTCCTCACTCCTTAGTCAACTGGAGATGTCAGATTTAACTCGTCTAAATTCACAAAGCTGATTCTCATAAGAAAAGTGTGAGCCACCTCTAAAAATTGCTAAAACTTAAATAAGAATCTTCTTATCAATTGTGTACACGTTTTCTCAGTTGAGTTACAATTTTTATTAAATTGCGTCTAATGCATGATAATCTTATGCTTAAATGTAACCAAAAAAATTTAATATTGTCTACCTTACATATACTGCGGCTATTGAAGTTATGCACTGATGTCATTCTGCACTCTATTGTCATAATGGAATGTTTCTACTAAGCACTGCTTCATGTCAACATCTATAGAGTACCCACTTCAAGATTACAACAACAATTATATCTCACTAATGTTAGTTTCATAGTTTGGATTCCAGCTTTCATACATCTGAGTCATTTTCTACAGAATTACAGTTGAGACGTGTGATAGTTGAAGAAAGACCACTTAATCCTCTAAGAACACCGGCAAGAAATCTGCAGACAGTTTAGGCACTCTTTCTTCGACTAGTGACAAGACTGTTTTACTGATCCGCTTTGAGTGAGAAATACACAAGAGGGCATACTCTTCAACACGGCGTACTGCTTTTATAGATGATATAAAAGAAAATTGAAGTAACAAGACAAGTAAAACGAAAATCACAGCCAACAAAATTGGATGTTTAAAAAAAGACAAAATAAAATGTGTACTTGGAATTGGAAATCCCTTTTAAATGATGTGTATTTGTAGAATAAAGTCAATAAAAGTTTATCCGAGATAAGTTTTACGAGATAAATAAATATAAATAGGCGGATTTTGTGTGTACATGTAATTGGTAGCTCCTGTTGTGCTGTTTCTCAATTGGGTTCTGTCAAGTGTTTATGAAGAAGGATTGAATCCGGGAAATGAGTCTATCTTTTTGTTCTCTCTACTTCTCTTTCTCCTCATTGACAAATACAATCAACACTCAACTTTATGAACATTAATTTTGTACAGCTTCAAGGTCTTAATTGGTAATAAACTCCTTTATTTTCTTAATTGGACATCACAAAGAATTAACAATCAAATTACCAATGTTGAAAAGTGTTTTAAAATCACATTTTACTTAAGTCCACATCCAACTGTTAAACTATTGGACACGCAATTGAATTCTTTGCTCACTTTAACATTGAATACTGCGTTTGATGGTATTCAAAGGATTCGTGGCTGCTGCGTCAGCTTGACCAAACCTGCTGAAAAGAAGAGGAGGAGTAAAAAAAAGAAAAAAGTGCTAGAAAAGATGAGAAGAGGAGGAAAATTCTAACCAATTCCCTTTCTCATCATCATAAATGTCATGTGTCCTCCTTAGCCCGTGAGTGGAGAAGAGTCAGCGGCGCCAGGAAGGCGAACAAGGCAACGCATTGCAGAAACAACATCCCAATTTCCCTTGAATTTGAAGTCGAATTGTGTGTTTAGTCTATTTAAAATTTAAATAGTGAGAAACTATTTTTGTAGTTTGATTTGTAAAACTGGTGAAGCGTTAGTGCCATACAGTGTAACCAAAATAAACTTGTAATTTATCAATTTTAATAAATAAACAGGAAGTACTTAAACATTCATTTATGTGCTGAATAACTACAATAATAACTGCAATAATTATTATTTCGTTTGCTTTTTATCTTGGGAAATTAAATATGATATGTGATTATGAAATTTGTGTTTAAAGGTCATGAGCAACAGATTGAAATTGTGATGTCTGTAACGGATTAAAATTATGTATAATGTTTAGTATTTATTATTGTTTCTGTATTTAAGCTTACATATGTATGCATATAAATATTATTTTCTATGTTTACAACTTAAGCAATAATAAAATCAATGTCATGTGCTAGGTTATTTGCATAAGGATAGGATCAGTATTCTTCCGCCCTCATTTCCTACTATATATTCACATACACGAAAAAGGTTTTAGATTTTCGTGTTTGTTTTTTTTTTTATTCTTTCATTTTCTAAAATTTATTTTACACTGCACCACATACATGCCATTCGATTTTTCTGAATCAAATTGCACAATTTTGTGACCACACAACAGTAACATTGTTGCACCAATGTAAACAAATTAAATTGCGGCAGTCTTATATTTAGATTTAATTCTATTTGACCAAACGAAACTAGGAATTAGTTGGATGATTTCAGACTCTAATGGAAATAGAGCAACGCAATTTCCGTGATGACATGGCGGCACCAAATCTAACGCCCAAGTCTGTTCTATAACGATCAACGTAAATAAAACAATTAAACCGAAATTGCAAAATTATATAGTTCCCTTAATCAACAACAACTTTTAAACCATATTTTCATTTTGAGAGTATCTTTATAAACTAATGTATCAGTTTTAAGTGCAGACCAATTCAGCCACAATTGACCTACAGACGGGAACCATTTTCCAACATGAACTTTTAATTGAACTTCTGGGCGACAACTGTCAAGTTGGCATCTGCGTTTTTTAATCAGACGCATGCTCTTCCCTCGTTCAATACAGAGCGCTCAATAACGTATTGGGAATAAAACCCCAACCTTTTTTTTTTCTCTTCCTCCTTCTTCTCACTTGAGGACAATCACGTGCATGGTCATTTGCCATTTAAAATTTTTCCAGCATTGAAATTGCTGTAAAGCAGTGAAGCCGACATGGGTGACTAATGGGGATGCTTTATCATTTTCTATTAAAGTTTGCTTACTTGTCTGGTCAATATTTGCAAGTTTTTTACCTAATAAAATGCAATATAAGATATCAAATTAGTTTTCTCTAAGTTTAAATGCAAGACCTAATTGACATAGTGAACAGGAAAATTGAAATGGGACTTGTTGTCAGAAAACACCTAGTCTATCTAATCAACTATATGCTTTACCAAACATGTGGGTCGATTACGCCAGTCTTAAACAGTCGATATCAGACATTGATTAAAGACGTATACCGTACATATTAGTTGATTCCCAATCTAATACACCGCTGCACCAAAACTCTAATTAGTTACATCAGTTCAAGACAGCGCAAGCGGTATCAGAATGTGTCACTTGCATATACGTATTAATAACAAGTTTTAATTAAAGAGCAAAAAATTGTATTGCAGTGTTGTAATAAAACTAGGCTTACTTAAATACCACATCATCCATTATTTGCATTCGAAATATCAATAAAAAATCGTTACTTAATCCACACTTTCTAGAAATTTTTCAGTTGCACTTTATCCGGGTGTAAAATAAAAGATTTCAAAAGTGGTTATGAAGATGGGACCTCGAAAAATTGTCCCAAATGAAAGACTTTTGTTAAGGAAGTTGACATTGTTGTTTTTTCCATAAATGCATTTGCAAACTGCACTTTGACAAATATAAAATGAAATTGTACTTACGTATTCACTTAGGTTACTATAAACTTAAATGTTTTACTACTAATATCCAAGAGAAGAAGCATTTGGCCCGTGGTGCCTCATGGCCTGCCACTGGTGCATCTGATGATGGCGGATCGATAAAGATAGATGCGCGTGCGCCAACTATGCTCACATTCACTTGCGTCATTTCGCCAGGTTAAAAGACCCCTACTGTCGGTGCTTTATATCTTCCAGGCTCGATGCTGCTTTAGTGCAAATATTTATTTACAAGGCATGTACCCTGCCGCAGATATACACATTGATCGGTTTTTCATTATATGAGTTTAATCAGTAGTTTTAATAAAGCTCTAGATGATGGCGTTATTATATGCTCGTTTAACTGAAGCAACAAGTTGCCCTTGGTGAAAAATTGATTACTAGTTTACAGAATTTTCTTTTAAAGTGTAAAATTAAAATTTCATGAACATTATTTTCAAATAAACTTAATTTATAAAATAAAAGTAAAATTTTTATTTTATTTTTTTTTCTGTTTAATTATTTTATCATGTAGATGGATGGCTCGACTCACCTTGGCTTCATCAACCAAGTATATGGAGGTGTTGGACGCAATATAAACGAAGCCCTGCAGCGATTTAATCACACACCAATTTTTCTATCAGCAATTGGAAATGATAATTTGGGAAAGTTTATCCTAGACCGATTCCCTAAGGTAAGGAATTGACTAATAAATAGAATTAAATATTCAAAGTTCCTCGAAAATGGTAATTAAAAATTTAAAACATGATTCAATATTCAATTTACTTAAGTTTTTTTTAAAGAGTAACTGTGGTGCCATCTTTTGATACAAACATGCATTATTTTAGAAAACAAGTGATGTTCGCATAGTTAATGAAGTGCCGACTGCAACATATAGTGCAATTTTAGATCATAAAGGTGAATGCATGTTTGGCATAGGTGATATGAAAATGCATGAGATGATAACAATTGATTACGTGAGTGGTTGAATAGATACAAAATGCTTACTTTAATTTATTCCTTATAAATTTTAATAAATCTTTCATTTATTCATCACTTTTTGTTTGTATTTGTTTAGATTAATAAATATCAAGATCAGATTAAATCTGCACCGCTTGTTGTGATGGATGGAAACCTCCCATTAGAAACGATGAATTATATACTTCAAATGTGCTTAGAAAATAAAGTTCCAGGTAAATATTTGTTTTTTAATTTACATTGAATATCTGGCCCATTTTTGTTTGCGTGTTAAATCCCTAAAAATTATCGATAGTTTTCAGACCATGACATTACAAGATAAAATTACTTTTTATGTTTGTACCAAATTTTAAAAATTAGCCCCTTACTTCTTAGGCAGGAAGTAATTAATGCATGCTCCCATACAGAAAATACAATAGAGACTACATTTTGAGTGCAGTGCCACAGGAAAACATGAAAAATTCAAGTCAAGTTACTACATTTTTCAATATATTTCCTCAATACAATTAAATTGACTAACTCTAATCTCACCATTAACCTGTTCAATTTCCAGACCTAAAAGATGTTTTAATATCCCTAATTCTTTCTAATCAATTTTCTTCTTAATTTCTATTATCACTTTCTGTTCCAACTCCTCATCAGAAGCCATACTAACCCCATTGTCGATATAAATGCCAATATACATAAAATCCCTGACATCTTTTGAGAGACAACACAGGCAAGGATCATCTGGTGACTGGACAAAACCAATATTCACTAGAACATCATTGAGCTTGCTGTTCCAACAGTGCCCAGATTGCTTTAATCTATAAATACTCTTTTTCAGTCTTAATACTTTCCCATAGTCCCTATTATCTACCCCCTCGGGGTAAAAATGCTCCTCTTTCAAAGCACTGTGTAAATATGCAGTTTTTATGTCTTGCTGTTTGAGAAGTAAACCTAGCTTCGCTGAAACATTAAGTAATGTGCACAGTGTTTCTCCTCTTAGGTCAGGAGAAAAGGTGTCCAGATAATCCACACCTGGTCATTGTGAACATCCTATCACTACTAAACAAACTTTATAACAGCACTTCCTATCGATGAGTCAGTCTTAACATTGAATATTCACTTGGATTTAATGGGAGTTTTCCCAGGGGGTAACTTTTTCCCAGACATTGTGCTTTAACATAGAATTCAACTCCTTATTTATGGCTTCTTTCCATTGGTAAGCTAGCTCTGACACAATAGCCTCTTTGAAAGACTTTGATATTTTGCATGTGTTTGCTAATAGTGCAGCAGCACTATCCATATTTGCCCTCATCTGTCTAACTTTAGTTGGTATGAAATCATGTCTTATGTTGGCCCCTGTCATTCAACTGTGAGGTTCCCTTTTGTTTCTTGCTTCCCTTGGGCCTTCTCTTCTTGAGTGGTGGCAGGGTATTCTGATTTTCATCTACAATGGGTGTACTTCCTTGTTCATCATCCTCAGTTGAAATATTAATTTCTCCCCTATTGTCTAGATATGTACTAGGTCTCTCACCATTTTCATTATTCAAATTGCTAACAAAAATAGGATCTGTGTACTGGGTAATTTTCCTATCACTGTTAGTTTTTTCACTTAGTGTCCGAATATTTTTGAGACATAGTGTATTAGACCAGCGTTTATCAACTGCCGGTCCCTGGAGATTTTCTGCCGGTCTGCAAATATGGTCAGGGTCAGATTTAAATATTGTAAGGCCCTATGCAAAAATTTTTTTTGGAAACTCACCCCTTCAAAAAAAAGTTAATTTTAAAAAATTTAAAAAATACACTGGTAATTATAAATAAAAATTTTTATTCCTGCGTTACCAGTCCGCAAAATCTTTTTCCCTATTTTCACTGGTCTGCAGGCATAAAAAGGTTGGGAAACTTTGTATTAGACCACACTTATAACATCGTATTGGTTTATGCTGAACTTGGAGTATGATCGTACGTATATGTAGTTTCATTGAGCGATCAAATTTTTTCAATTTTTATTTTATCGTAATTCATCTTCCCCAGTCAATGCCGTTCTAACACTTATTAAACAAGATTTAGTGCTATCATATTTTATAGTTAATACAACGTGGTTGTAATCACTTGGCAAACCATTTAGCATGGAATAAATCAATTGGCCCTTGTCTAAGAGATTGTCACCTATTTCTTTACACGTATTAAAGATAGCCAGTGCCTTATTCAGGTAATCATTGGTTTTTTTTCCTTTCTCCACATTTTATTTCATTTAAGAGTTTTCTCTATCCTAACTTTCCATAAAAAATATTTAGTCTGTTAACCTTTCGTCATCAGCTACCAAACACGATTTTTCTGCTATTATTAAATAACTGTGCCTACCGTACAAAATAATGTTTCTGACAATTTCTTTGTTTTTTGCTCAAATTTCATCGTTTCCTGTGTTGAATCCTCCTTTTCCCCGTTTCCTCTTTGTTTTTGTTGTTTTCTATATAAAAGTTTTCTATATGAAAGTCTCATTTCTCATTCAAATTCTCCGTATTTCCTGTGTTAAATCATTGATTTTTCCACGTTGTTCACTCGATTTTTTCTTTGTTTTGAGTGAAATTCACTGTTAACTCAACTTCGTTGTTGTTTTGAGTGAATCTTCTTGTCATTTTCACACAATTTTCTTCGTTTTAAGTGATTTTTTCTCGCATTTTGTCATTTTTTGTTCCTATTTTGCCATTCTGGGTAGGAGTCATCGTATCTTGTATGCTCCAATGGTTTTGACTCATAAAGTTGAGTTATTAAACTTCTTTATGTCTGAGAACCATCCTCTGCTACCACTTGTTTAATTTGGATCGTTGCGGGGAAAGATAATAAGCACAAACACACACTAACACAGAACACATTCATTAGATTGATGACTTGTCAATGTAATGATCAAATAAAAGAATACAAATACACACAGTATTCTCTATTCTGTGAGCTGACTTTCTTGTAGGAATACAACATTAAGAGTGAGGCAGGAAATGCAACCATAACCAGGATAGGGGCAGCTGGCCTCCTATACAATAAAAGACATTATATCATTAGCCTCACTGTAACTAGATATAATACTTACAGATAAATCATGGATGACTCTTGTTTACTAACCACAGGTTTCACAGGCACACTAAAATATTGTAAAGTCACATGAAAAAAAAGTTCATGATGATATAAAACTTATTTTAATGTGCACGTGTAGTATGTTTGTGTCATAAATCTACTATTTGGTCTCTAGCTAAACTATTCTTGTTTTAAAATAGTTTGAAAAAAGTTGTATAAAAATTGTAAGTATCCTTGAGTATTTCAAAACAAAACAATCATTAAAATTGAAAACACCGGCTAGATAACTCCAAGGTCGAGCAATGCATTATTAAGATGAATTCAAAGCAGATTTAATACTGTAGATAAGCATTTTGTATTGTTTTTATTGTTTGATACGAACGAGGAATTTTGCTACCTAGCGCCCACTCGTGCTTAAATTAGAAAACAGGTTACCATAATAATGTTTCGCTGACCTTGACATAATTAAAGTAATTTCAAGTTTGGAACAATTTTTACTCTGCCATCTAGTTGAAATTAAGAAAAGTTTGTAAATAGTAGAAAGGAATACTTATTTTTTACTTAGTATCAGTTTTAAATAAGATTAGCCATTGAGAAATTTGTTGATTTACTACATTGTTTTAGTATCATAAGATTAAGTTGCTGTACATCACCGTTAATTGTTTAAATTGTACATTTCAATTAATCCCAATTTCTTTTCTAAATTATTAATTATAAAAATGTAAATTTTTATTAACTTATTCAATATTACATTCATCAAGTTACATTCTATAGTTAAACAGTGCAATTGAGTTTAAAACAATCCATTTTAAAAAAGACAAAAATTTTACACATAAAATAAAAAGGTGATATTAATAACATAAAATATTTCAGATCTAAAAGTTATTTTAATTTCTATTTTGGACGGAATGAAATTTTTATGGTAAATACAGTTTTATATATGATGAGATTCGTAAATATTAAACCTTAGAATGAGTTGACATTTCATAAACAATTTGTTGTTTAAATTTTTCTTGTTTTCGTGTGCGTATGCCTGCAGTGAAAAATAAAAGTGAACCAATCCATAAGAATTTTACTCCAAAGACAGCCAATGCAAATGACCACGACAAGTGATGAAAATCACTATCAGGAATCCAATCACGTCCAGCCCCTCGTACGCCAAACTTAATTACAGAAATAATGCCAAATATTGCTTTAAAAAAATTAACTCATCAATCAATAAAAAAATATGAAAATCAGTGATTATTGAAACTTACCTCCTATTAAAAGATCCAAACTTATGCTAAACAGCATCTTGTAATTTTCAGGTGCACGACACATTGAATACATAAGGATAAGTGCACAAGCGATAAGTACAGAAATAAGGCATAATGTGAACGAAATTTGAACAGCAATGAAAAACGCTGAAACAAAATTTAAAAAAAAATCGTTATAAAATAATAATAAAGAAAAATTTTAAATCATAAATTCGAATTAAATATAACTTACGCTGAAGTAAAAAATCCACGATGTAAACAACCAACGACATTCTACAAAATACATTCCTTGATATAATTCACCTGGGTTTGTAAATGAGTGAAAGCATCGTTCCCATAGTCCAAGTTTTACAAACGTACAGTATGAGCATGTAAATGGTCATCCGAGGCTACCCAGTTTGGTGTACCAAACGATATTAAAACTAGTGCAGCTCCAAGAGCAAATACAATATACGCAGCAATCTTTAGTATTCTATTAATAAATGTGATTGCCATAAAAACTCGCGTAGAAGCCAAATTTGGCAGAATGTTTACTGTTATATTGAGGAAGGGTTTGGTCAAAAAAAGTTTAAAATTAAGTAAATAAATTTTGAAGTAATTAAATTTATTTAATTACCCAACAGGAAACAGCCATTGAGATCATTTGACCAATCAGATTGTTTCATAAAATGATACATCATAATTAGATTAGATTCGATTAGATTAAAAAAGCAAGAAATATTGAGCAAGTCACAAGTAGGAAAAGGAATATATTGGAATAAAAATGATTAAAATTAGGTGGGATTCAGAATGCAAAAACGTTTTCTGTTGATGGTCTCAGGGAGTGGGACTGGCCTTTAACTTAGTAGAGGTGTAATTTTGGCATGGATAAAGAGTCCAGAATGAAGAAAGTAAAAAAATTCAAAAATGTCAACTCCAGGAGCTTATTTGAACATTAAAAAAAGTCACTTTTGGAATCTTTGGTGAATAAAAATCAATTTTTGGGAAATGAAATTAGGAAATTTATTAATCTTTCAATAAAAAACTATTTAAATAAATTACAAAATATTTTGTTATAAATGTTGGTTTTTAAATGTTAACACGGTTCAATCCATACCGTCAAACTGTAATTTTTTTTGCACATGGTACAAAATTAACAATTGCCAATTCAATTCTTTTGAAATGTTAACTGATTTTATCTTTTGGCATTTTTTTTGTTATTTTGATTATGAATCAAATCATTGTAACTTACTGCAGTGGCATAATTAGAAAAATTGGCCCCCCAATGCAAAATGGAGCCTCCTTAGCATGTTCTTGGCCAGGTACCAGGTCAGAATATCCCCGACAAAAAGAAAGAAATAAAATGACCTGGAGACAAAGTAGACCGATCAAAACAACTGTTAAAGTAGCTCACTAAGTAATCAAAATAGCCTCGACAAAATAACCTATGACACACAAAATAGCACACACAAAGAATACCAAGATAATGCGTAATAGTTCTGAATCATTAGCAATGCTTCGACAACACAATTTTACAAATAAAGAAAGCCAAATATTGGAAATGTAGTACTTACCTTACACAAATTCTTGCCCATTTTATCATTAAGCAAAAAACAATAAATACTTGTATAACTGACTCTATAACATTACCACGAAAACCATCATGCATGTTGACATATGTAAATTTAATGTGTATTTTTTAATATTATTGTAAAATAATTATTACTCTTGATTTTAAAATTAAAGTAAATAAAAACATATAAAGCAAAGTAAAACTCTAAGAAAATGAAAAATAAATGAAAACTCGGGGAAAATGTTTAAAAATAAATAAAATCATAAATTTTTATTAAATTAATTATTAATTCTTAGACAATGCCAGGTACCACAGCTAGTTAATTATAAAAATGTAAACTTTTATTAACATATTCAATATTACATTTCATCCAGTTGCACTGTAAAGTTAAGATAAACAAAAGCTAGTGCAATGAAGTTTAAAACAGTCTACAATTTAAAAAGTCAAAAAATTTTACATATAAAATAAAAATGTGACATTAAAAATATAAAATATTTCAGATCTAAAAATAGAAATTTCTTTAATTTCTATTTTGGACGGAATGATATTTTTATGATGAATCTTATCCTCTTTTTAAAAATACAATACAGATCTATATATAATGAGATTCGTAAATATTAAACCTTAGAATGAGTTGACATTCCGTAACCAATTTGTTGTTCAGCTTTCTCTTGTTTTCGTGTGCGTCGGCCTTCAATGAAGAATAAAAGTGATCCAACCCATAAGAAATAAACCCCAATAACGGCCAATGCAAATGACCATGATAAGTAATTATGATCAGGATCGGGCATCCAATCTCGTCCATCACCTCGTGCACCAAATATAATTACAGCCATGGTGCCGAATATTGCTATAAAATTCAATTAATAAATTAATAAATTAAAAACAATATAATATCAACCAATAATTAAAACTTACCTCCTATTAAAAGATCCAAACTTATGCCGTATAACATCTTGTAATTTTCAGGTGCACAACACATTGAATACATAATGATAAGTGCGCAGGCGATAAGTACAAAAATAAGGCAGAATGTGAATAAAACTTGAACAGCGATGAAAAACGCTGAAATAAAATTTAAAAAAACCGTTAAAAAATTATAATAATAATAAAGAAAAGTTTAAAATTGTAATTTGAATTAAATATAACTTACGCTGAAGTATAAAATCATTTCGAAACCTATCGTAATCTTTAGTCCAAGGTGTAAACAACCAACGACAACCCACAAAATATGTTCCTTGAAATAATTCACCTGGGATTGTAATTGAGCGAAAACATTGTTCCCATAGTCCAAGTTTTACAAACTTGTGACCATATAAACGGTCATCTGATGCTAACCAGTTTGGTGTACCAAACGATATTAAAACTAGTGCAGCTCCAAGAGCGAATACTATATATGCAGAAAATTTTTGGGTTCCAATACGCTTGATAAATATGGGTGCCATGACAACTCAGGTAGAAGCCAACGCCCTTCAGGTGTTACGAACTTTTTTACACTTCTAAAGTGAGAGATTGCTGCGTTGAAATGCTTTGTTAGATTTCAGATTACGATAAATTGTTTGTGAAGATATTCGATGACATTGAACTACTTGTTTAAGTAGCGAAATTTAAAATGTTGAGCTTAATTCAAAATGGCTTTCAGCAATACCTTTGCTCATTGATCTGTTTTCAGTGAACAAAGCGCCACGTTGTGGTGAGTAATGCAATCTTATCCACACCCATTTTTCAGTTATATTTGTCATCAATTTTAAAGTTTTTTTTTTAAATATAAAGATGTTAAATAAATGCATAAATACCTGGTTCTAATATTTGTTCCCTTATAAACCATAAATCTTCAATAGGAATATAACGACAACCGTTGAATACCATGTCGTATAAGTATAATGGGTCTCGGAAATTGTTTAAACAAATATTCCATAATCCCAAATTGTAGTATCTTATTTTAGGTACATTCAAATCCGATTCGAGCCAATATGGTGTAGAATAACCAATAATAACTAATAAAGTACCTACAAATGTACACATATAGCCCCATTTTCTTAACGCCATTTTTGTTTTTGTCAAAACACCATCTAGTATCAAAACATCAAACTAAGTTTCATTTTCTCTTATTTTTAATTATTATTATTATACTTTTATTTGATTTTTAGTTTGGTTTGAACCAACGGACGTGAATAAAGCATCAAAACCCTTCAAAACGGATTATTGGCGAGCCATTTCATATATATCGCCAAATATAGATGAACTCTCAATGATGAATCAAGCAGTATCAAAGTCACCAATAACAAAATTAAACAAATCAGGTTTAAAAAAATTACACTTAATTTTAACAGAAATAATAAGATATTTTAAATTGAAATTAGATGACTTATCCACTATACTGAATAAATGCATCGAGCTCGCTCAACCTTTAATTGGACACATCAATACTGTGCTCATCACCTTAGGTCATAATGGAATTTTGATTGTGAGAAATGTGCCATATGATGCCTATTATCCACTAACATCTAACAGACACTTCAAGGTATTTTCGTATCCAAAACAATTCATATTTGACGTTAATGTATAATTCGTTACAGGAAATGCAGTTTCAACCTTCAGCTGTCTATTATCCAATTTCTCAGAAAAGCAATAAATTGATTAGTGTCTCTGGAAGTGGTGACTGGTAAAAGCATATTTACTGCATCATTTATTACCATGCAGGTTATTAAATTAAATAAATTTATTCTTTCAGTTTGGCTGCTGCTTTTATTTCTAGTATTTTAGAAAATGCAACTACTCATCAGTGTGCTGCATCAGCTCTAGAAGCTGCTGCTCAATCTACTCACTCAATTCAAAGTGTACCAGAAACTCTAAAATTAGACAAAATAACAAGAAAAACAATTCAAAAAAATGTAATTTTTTAATTTTTTTAAGAAAACTTTTTGTAAATGACAACATGTATGCTTTATGTATATTTTCGCACGTTTACACAATAAAATAATCATTAACTTTAAAAGCAATTTTTAAATTTTTTTTGTAAGTGATATTTGTTACTCACTTCATTTGCATTTAAAAAAATTAAATTCCTAGGTTAAATATTAATTTTTGTATTGCAATTTATCAAATTTATTATTTTTTCATGGAGTTACTTAAATTTATTATTTTTTCATGGAGTTACTTAAATTTATTATTTTTTCATGGAGTTACATCATCTTCATTTTGTCCAATCGTGTCCAAATTGAGTTCTTAAATAATTAACAATGTAATTATTTTTTATCTTAGTCTACAAAATATGGTGGCTTAAAAAACAAACAAACCTGGAGTTAATTCTGG
>JAQFZN010000151.1:0-46001 GCA_034687075.1 Geophilus carpophagus
ATGAGATTCAAAAATGACTCAAAGTGAAAAAGCCTGTAAAATGCAGCCGAATATACATTTTTATCAGTTTTTTGAAACCCGTTAATTTATCAACCATGTAAAACCGAAATCGTGTAAAACAAGTACCGTGTAAATCAGGGGATAAGTGTGATTAATATTTATTGGCGAGATTCTACTCAAATATCTTTAATTAGAATTTCTTAATTTGTTCTACACATGCGCGTTGTTGTGTTATGTTAGAAACTTCCGGTTTTTACACCGCCATTTTCTCAACTTAGATCGAGCACAGTAATGATGTCATTTTATTACCTTTTTAAATATTTTAAAAATATATAACAAATAATTGTAGTGCTTTTTTGATTCTATTTTAATATTGTTGTTTTTGTTTTTCATTTGAAGGAAGGACCTTTCCACATCATCCATATTTTTCTTTACAACTTGGTCCAGGTCAATTATCACTTTATAACTTGTTAAAGGCCTACTCACTTTTGGACAAGGAAGTCGGATACTGCCAGGGACTCAGTTTTCTTGCTGGAGTTTTGTTGCTACATGTAAGATATGTATGAAAATGATTTAAGAACTGACATTTTTTTTCTATCTTATAATTAGGAAACTAAAATGCCTTGTTGGGTTTTTCCGTTTATAAAATAGACACATTTCGTCGCTTATGTTTTGCTCTGCGCTTGTACAGAGAATGATTTGAATTTGTGTACAAAAACGTTGAGAATTTAGCATTCAAATCATAGTAATTTACATAGAGAAAAAGTAAACTGTTTGAAGAAAAACTTCCCAAAATGGTAGTTATTTACATGGCGCACCCACGTGTGCGAGCCCACCTGTTGTCAAGGTGTCATGCTAATACCTATGATGCAAAGACACAATTTAAAGAATAAAAAGCAACACAGATTTGATTAAAATTAACGAGTTTTGCTGTTAGATTTTTTTTTATTTAATTTTTTTACCCTTTAAAATAGATATAACAAACGTAAACAAATGTCATGTTATTATTTTTTCTTTTTTTTTTTAAAGGGAAAAGATAATCATCAACGAGTTTTATTTTATTATCTTAATTTAAATAAAAAATGATGAATAATAGAATTTTGTTTACATGAAATAGTTAAAATTAGACATTTTATATGCAAAAAAATTAATTTGAAGCCAAGTTTACATCACTTTTATTGCTTTGGAAAGTTTTTTTTTTGAAATTTATTTCTTTAATTAATTTTTAAACCAATAAAGTTGATGGAGAGAAAGAAGAAGAATAAAAAATATATTAATTAATAATTTTGTTGACAGATGGAGGAAAACTGCGCTTTCGAGATGCTAAAACATCTTTTATTTCATCAAGGAATTCGATTCCAATATAAACCGGATATGGTAGCCTTACAGGTGAGTGTGTTGTATTTACATTTTTTTTTGTGTTTTCTTTTTTCAGAAATCCAAATTTATTTTTTTATACGAAAGGCTTTCATTTTAATATGCAGACAAAGGCACCACGCCAGGCCTTGTCTGTTATTTTGCTGGCAGTTTAGACGGAAGATCACGTTTTGCATTTGAAAACTGTGTTTATTTTCACTTGGGTGGAGGCCAATTGCTCGTTGTTTAACTTCAATTACACATTTTTGAAGTTTTATTTTACGAAATTACCTATAAAAAAGAATAATTTGAAATATTTGATTAGGGAGGAGAGAAATGGTTAATTAAAAAAAAAATATTTTACTTTATTTATTCATTCATTTATTTATTACCATTTTTATCTCTTAAATTTGAAAAAAAAATTCAAAATTAAAAAATTTTATTTATTTTTTTTGAATTTTTATCATAAATTTGTTAAGCGGTTATAGCTGGCCCTGAGTTGGTAATTGGGAACAATAAAGGAATGTAAAGTATTATTTTGAAGATGCTCCTTAAGTAGATCCTTGAGGCATGCGCAAGGAGATCTGGTCAAAGAGTCGCTTTATGATTTGAAAGATAATTTTTTTCTTCGAAAATCTTTCATGAAATTTAAATTAGTAATAATAATAATAATAAAAATAATATTTATGTTTTGACTTTTGTTATTATTATTATTTTTTTTTTACAAAATTAAAATTATATAATCTTAAAATTTAAAAAAAAAAATGTTGTTTTGCAGATTCAGATGTACCAACTGTCTCGACTTATACATGACACTTATCCGGATTTGTACCAACATTTTGAAAATCAGGAAATTGCGCCCACTTTGTACGCTGCACCGTGGTTTTTGACTATGTTCGCATCGCAATTCCCTCTGGGTTTTGTTGCTAGAGTTTTCGGTAAGTTGTAAATCACGTGCAGGATTTTGATGAATTTATTGTACGGAGTTATAGGAGAAATTAAGGAGTGAAAATGGTGTGCGTGACACATACGAACAAGAAAATAAATTTTTTTTATTAAAAAAATAAGTAAAAATCGTCGAAATAAAAAAAAAGGTAGGTAACTACAACTTATCCAATTATTTCTCAGATTAAGTGTAAAAGAAAAAAGTGTGAACTGAAAAGATTCATAAACTACATTTTTTTTTCAACTCATAATAAAAACGAAAATTTATGAGAAATACCTAAGAAAAGCAACAATTTACGCTGGTTGTACAAACATAGATTAAATCTTTAGTTAACTAAACTATCGTTAAAATAACTGATGATATTAAATCGAGTTAAAATATTTTGCCTTACCAAAATGTAAATTTTGTAAGCATGAATTTGATTGGGCTTATTTGATCACATGACATTTAAATTGTTGTATACTGTCCATTTTTAGCCAGTTAAATTTAAACTTTTATTTTACAGAAATTCCATTTGCCTAAATTTTTACGGATACTTTAGTTGGCTTTATTTTGTTCGTAAATTTACGTTTCATTTTCCGTAAATTTACAATATTAATTAAAATATTAGGTAATTCCTATTTCTATTTTCACAATTTTGCCCCAGGAATCCGTGGGATCCATTTGAAAATATCCGGGGTCCTGACAGTAGGATTCTAGCCACTACATTTAATGTAATTAACTATAGGATATCCTAAACAGTACAATATAAATACATAGAATATAGGCCACAACAGAGAATTCATTGTAACTATAGAGACAATACACAAACTTACTGAACATAAATATATTTTCACAATATATTTTAACATGATTATTTCCATTATATTTCTATGGAAAAATGAAGAAATTTTGTAAAATAAGGGACTTTTTTCCGTTAAGAATGTGATTATTTCTGTATTTATTGAAAACAGAAATTTATCTGTCTAAAAATAAGATTTTTTTTATTTTATTAAATAACGGATATTTTACTGTTAAAATTTACAGAAAAACTCCTGTACTTTTACTGAAATTCATTAAGTGTTTGATGCAAAGTAACTTTGTTTAATCGATGTTTAAATACTAGTTTAAACTTAGATTAAATTTAACTGACATTGGTACAACCCACCAAAGTGTACAAAATGAATTCAGTATTTGAAATAAAATTTAAAACGTACAAGTAGTGTATAGATAAGATAAAATCAGCTGATTCCCAAGCTCGCAGTAAGCAAGAGGGTGGAAGATTTTCAATTTGTCCAATTGCAAAGGATTAGTTGTTGTCAAGAATGTGAACATTTTCTAATCTCAAAGAGATAAGGATAAGAAGTCAACTCCCTATTGGAGATGGGAATTCACCACCTACTGAGAACTGAAAAGACAATCACCAGAACAAAAGTCCCCCAAGAATGTCTCACTCCCATGGGAAAACAAGTGATACACATACACACACGACCCCAACCAACTGGGCGGGGTTTTTGAGACAAAGCATTGGTCTTAAAATAAAATTGAAGTTTAATTAATATTTATGAATTTGTGGAATGAGGTTACTGATGAAGTGACAGTTTGGATTTTTGGATTTTTTTCATTACTTTTTTTCTAATGGGGCGGTTGAAACATGAAATTAATCGGAGTAAATATGTTAAAAATAATGAGGTGAGTAATTATTGAATTTATCAAAATTAGGAAATGATGGTGGGAAAGATTAAATATGCTATTGGTGTTTTTAGTTGCATTTATATTGTGTGGTTGAAGTTGAATTACGTGTTTGGACTTTGAATTGGGGAGAAACAATAATCAACTTGTCTATTGATCAATCGCTTGTTGGAATGTGGGAAGTTCTTCTCTTCTGGGAATCTTTAGGATAACACAATTGGTCATCAAAGTCAGAGTGATTATTATTGAATTAAATGTCCAACAAAAGAAATTATCATATTTCCTAAACTAAAATTAAAAATGTTATAATTGAATCAATTGTGAGTTTTTCACTCAAAATCTGCAATATTTATACAATTCCAACATACTTTTCTCATAATTATACTGCTGTTCTTTTCTCTTCTTTATTTTAAAAAGAGGAACAGTAGTTTTATGGATGTATTTAGGTCATTAATTAAGTGACAAATGATGTTAAATGATATGTAATGAATGACGATTATCAATTTTTTTAATAGATACTTTTAAATCAATGTGCAAAGTGATTTTTGCTGTAAATGTTTTTTTCTTTTCAAATTGCTAAGTGGTTATATCAAATATGTATGTATTTTTCCTTGTAGATTTACTATTTCTTGATGGAATGGAAGTGGTTTTCAAGGTGGCACTAGTGTTGCTAGGCAACCACAAAGAACTGATTATGCAATGCACGACATTTGAGTCCGTGATGGAGTTCTTAAAGACGACTCTGCCTTCGTTAGGTATAATACAAATGGAAAGAGTATTCAACCAGGTAAAAAGAACCTTGTTTAGTCTGGTTATTATAAGTTTCGCTTTTTTTCTGTCGAAAAATATAATTATTAACAAAGTTAAAGTTACAATTCAGGCTTAGAAAAGAAAGACAATTTCAAACTTTAATTAAAGAAATAGATTTTATTAATAAAAACTAAAAAAAAAAAAGTTTTGAGGTCAAGTTTGAAAAAATCTTTATACTGAGCTGAGAATAACATTTTTCCATTACAAACTTATAAAAAAATAATTGTTAATGCTAATTTCTTCTTAATGCGTATCTAGAAAAACTTGCTATTTATCAGTACATCTGTTATGTATCGAAAAAAGGCCTGTATACAAATAGGAAAAATGTATTCGGTGGTTTCAATGTAAATGAATATTTAATCAGATTTATGGAAAGTTAATTGAGGTTAGCAACTTGATGAGAATATTGATCAATCCTGCTTTGCTATATACCACCAGTATAATGCCATTGTAACAATTATTATAGGTCATATATACCTTTGCACTTTTTGTGGTTTGAGAATCCTTGAGGGCAGCCACTAGTGTGCCCTTCCCAATTTTTCTTACCTTGTGACCAAGTTGGTTTTTTTTCCTTTTAACCTGTCTCTAAGTATAGCTTTTACTTTACTATTGTCATTTGTTGTTTTCAGTTGGTTTAAACCTATCTCCCCGAGGATATATAGCAATAAATCATTGTAGTAATCTCTACTACTGACTACAAGTGACCAATTCGCTTGTTTTTAAGTTAGGGGAAAATTAGGTTATTAGCACTGTAGGGAAAAAAAAACAAGTTTTAAATTGACAGTAGTTAGGAGGATAAATTCTCATCAAATTGCTTATAAATATGGATGGATAAATTACTAAATAGACACAAGATTTCTATTTGTTACTTTTGTTTCAACAATAGATAACGATATGTTTAAATATGCACAAGATATGAGTAATCTGTGAACGAGTAGTTCAAAGTTCATAACTGTCAATAACAAAGGTGTGTTTACACCTTGCGAATTAATATTTTTTACTTTTTTTACATAATAAATAAAAAATAGAATTAAAATTAAAATTTTTATATAATTAAAGGTGTTTACTATGGATATATGTCGTCAATTAAATGCATATGAAGTAGAGTATCACGTATTGCAAGAAGAAATGTTTACAACACCAATGCGATCGTCTTCCACTGATTCGGACACAGTACAACGACTGGAAACTACAAATTTAACCTTGAAGCGAGAAAACTCCAAATTGCAAGAACAATTAGACGAGGCCCATGCAACTATACATAATTTGGAATCGTTAATGGATACTTACCAAACCAACATCAATCATTTAGAAACCAGAGTTAAAGAACTCGAACTCGATAGGCTGAATTTGAAAAAAAGCGTCGAATCACTTCGACATCGATTACCCGAAATCGATTGTTGCCTTCAATCTGAACCCGAATTACTCATTTATGGTGCAGATGGTGCTAGTCGCTCACCATTGTCTCATCGCCGCTTTCAGAAAGCAACAGTTAGTCATGATGATGCTGTTGATTCTGAGGTAGCTAATTTAACTGGTAATTTACTCATGAGCAATGGGTCTGCGAAAATATTAAGGGGTAGACATATGAGTGGCGACAGCACTTCCAGTGTTTTGAGTTTGAGTAATAGTCCTATTTTTGAGTGAAATTTATCACTTTTGTTAATTCTGTTACATGATGTTTTTTTTTTTAATTGATAATTAAGTAATTTAATATAGTATGTTTGAATTTTAGGTTAATACATTTATATTTTCGCCTGATGTATGTAGGAAAATTGTTACGTGGAATAGATTTATCTAATATTTCATTTTTTATTTTAAAAGTAATAAAATGAAAAATGATGTTTGGAATCAGGCATGAATAATTTTTTTTGGTCAGAAAGATCTGATTTATTCATATATTATTGATTTATTGAATTTTTCATGTAAATTTTGTTGATATTTTTTTTCTTATTATTTTCTTAGTTGTTGATACTTAATTAAAACAATAAAAATGATTTACTGAGATTGAAATTATATGTATAAAAACTATATATATATGTATGTAATGGAAATTAATTTTTCGTAATCAAGTTATTTTTTTGGGTTGTGTTGCAAGATAAATAAAATAAAATATGAAATTTATTTATAAAATCAAGATAACTAAAGATGGCGCATAATGTATGTAGATGTCGCAGCTACAAGAGATCAAATGGGTAACAAGAATGAACATGGAGTGCCTTATTTCTTCTATGTGTAAATTAAATTTAATCTATTTTCATTAAATGCCTTTCTTTTAATAAAAATATTGATATATTTGATGTGCATTTACCCTATTAAAATATGAATATAAATAAAAATTCAAATTGGCTTCCTGTGTGAATTAAAAATTAAAATGTCAACCTCTTTTGAAAATAGAAGAAATTTTATTAAACAATGTTTTTGGGGAAATGATAAATTGTTCTTCATAAAATGTTGTTATTAATGAAATATTTTTCTCATTTTTTGAATGCTTTATGCGTCTTTTAAAAAGCTTTCTCTCCAATTGTGTAAAATGAATCTATAAGCTTATACATTTGACTCATTGTATATTCTAATTCAAGGTGCTCTATAATTGTGTTAAAAATCTTTTGAGTGTTTTTCAATCTTTTTGTCGCTCTAAACTACCGATATACCTTACAATCCAGAATCGACTCGAAAGAAAATATCCAACACAATTTGAAAAAGAAAATATATTTATGCAAATAATTTTGTATTATCCGTTTGTCAATGGTCTCATTAATTTCCAAAACTTTATTTTTGTGCCTTTTTGTGAAAAATTGTTGATAGATTCTTGAAGAAAATAATAAAAGTGCAATTGAAACATTTATTTGACTGTTTCATTACATTTCAATTCATAGATCAACAATTAGAGTCGCAAATTATCGACTGTTTTTATCGATACATTTTTCAAACAAATTGAATTATCCATAAATTAACTAGCTGTTGAAGTGTCGATAATTACTCAATAGTTCACTTTTATTTATCGATAAACTATCGATAACATCTTATTAGGTTTAAAATTTATCAGCACAATTTTACAACCAGTCGTCGCTGATACGTCAACACAAATAATATTTAGATAACCGTTGCGAGCGTATTCTAATTTACACTTGGATGGATGGGACGAGGGAGGTAATTTGAAGCATTAGATTAGATTCTGTTTTATTATTAATGGTGTTTGTATTAATTTTTAACACGAATTATTCTGCGTTCCTCCAGATAAATCTACAATTACGTGAAAGTACCTATTAAATCATCAAACAAATTGTCATGTTCGAAGAGATTAAAAAAATGACCGAATGCAACCAATAAAGGCCTAAATCAAAGCGTGAATTACGCAATTAAAAAAAATAGTATACACTGAAGACTAAGGTAAACTGGTAATTACTTATGATTAATTATTAAGGTTTCTTGAGAAACATGCACTTCAAGGAATTAATTTTTATTTATTTTTTTTAAATTTTTTTATATATTAAATTTGTCTGCACGAATAAATTTCAAATCCGCCTCGAGTTAATCCAACGCAATCAAATGGTTTCTCACATCGATCTAAATTAAACTTAAATCAAAAATTAAAAAAATTATTGAAAAAAACTATTTTTTAATTGAAATTACAGGTTTGAATTTCTAAAACTTCTAATTTTGGTCAAGTTTTAAATATAATTTTATTTTAAATTTTATTTTACTCATTTCATGACAATTACCAAGGCATTGGACAAAACCATAATTCAAATAATTTGGTTTCTCGAGGCATTCATGTAAAAGGGTTGTTGATTGTAGGTTGAAAATTGTGTCTAAACACGTTCTCTTATCTGATGCCATGTCACGTTTAATATGAGATGAAGCACTAAATTACCCCTTCATCACCTCCAACTAAACATCATACCACAAGCATAATAAATGCCATATTGTTCCATTTAATACCTTTGATGAAATTTCAGTTGAAATTTGCATGCTTAAAGAATTAAATCTGCTATAAAAACCCTATGGATAGAACATGACGTCATTTGTGAATTCACTCGTACAGCTAACATGGAAATAAGAGAGGCAGAAAAAATACTATTGCATGCTTTGCTGGAGACGATCTCAGTGGGTGTGTCATTGGGTGGGTACGAAATACCCGGATGTGGTAGGGTGTGGTGAATTATCAACATGGCCGACACACAAAGAGAGGCACCGAGGACACTTGAAGTGACTGACCGGCCTCATGCTATTCAGGAGGATCAACTGGCTGTAGAATCGAATGATTGGCCTCGAATCATCAACACACCAATACACGGTGAGTAAAAAATTAAATCCATGGCCTGGAAAAGATTTACGGGAAGATTATGACCGGCCACGAGTTTGCGCTTGATGGCCTTGACTTTCGACGGAGAAAGGGAAGGGATTACCCCGGCTAGCGACGACCTGTCTCGGCAGTGGTCACGCGTCGCACGTGGGTGGTGAAGGAAAACAGATTTGAAACTTTTATATAATGTACTGAAAATTAGATTTAATATTTTTTTTATTGCATATTTATACATGTGGTATATAAATTAGGTACATTTTTGATTAATTAGGTTTATATTAGGGATAAAATAATATCTAAAGAGGATATGATGGATGGTGTTGTGATGCAATTTTTCTATTGTCTTTTTAAATAAATATTTAGGTCATTGTTTTGGTTAAAAAATATTAACTAAGGTTTAATCTATAGGAAAGTATTAATTGATACTTTGTAGAAATAATTTTAAATGTTAAAAAAAGTTTCGACCAAATTGACAATGTCTGAGACAGGGACAGATGGTGGCATCTGTGTTGCGACACCCAGTCGAAATTTGAATATTCAAAAAATTCAAATTAAAGCTGTATTGCATAAATAATTTGAGTACGAACCAAAAAAGTAAAAATAATTTTTATTAAAAAATAAATAAATTGAAATTGATTTTTTTGATATTTTTTTTTCAAGACAGCCCCCTACCACACCTTGTGTCATTTCCTGTATGGTGAGGTCCATTTGATTATCCATAGAGGGGAAATGGCAAGAGTCACACAACACACACATAGAAGAAAAAGAAGAAGGAGGGAGGTTTAGAGCTGGTCATGTGGTTGGGTGGGGTCTACATGTGGATCAGTCATCCATAACAGGTTGGGTTGTTGGACTTTTGATTCCAGTATGAGGGGGGCATTGAAAAGAAAGAAAAAGTACTTTTCTATTCATTTAACCTTGATCACATTAGATTTGGATATAGCAAACCCTTCTTCGAAAATTTCTTTTTCGATTTTTTTCTATTTACCACCCAACACCAGCAGGTACATGAGGAAGGGGTCTCTTAATAGTTGTTGAGTCTTGCACCTGTTTTGAAGCCAGGTGGAAGAGTAATGTCTAGTTGGCTAAGACGCTGCCACAACTGGCTTTGTTTTCCTTGTTGTGCGTCCAATATCTTAGTGGTTTGTTGAGAAAAGTAATCAAATTTGGTATTTTGTTAATTATTAATAAATATACGAAAGAATTGTAAATTTCGAGATTTTTTTTAATTTTTGGTTGCTAACTATTTTGCCTATTTTCAGCCGATAGTCCGCCAGCTGAGCCACAAAGCCCTCGACCAGCACTTGAGGTGAGGCCAGACGTGGACACGTGCCCTTTATCAAGTCTTAGCTTGTGAGTAATGTTTTATATTATATTTGGGTTTGGAAAATGTATATTTTCTTGATATATGATTGGGTTTGAAAAGAGGAAGTGTTTTTTCTGACCTCACATGAAAGATGATCATCTGTTTTTGGCGCCATAGCTCACAGCCCTGTGACATCTTACGTGCACGCCTTTATAGCCCCATTGGGTCAAATGGTGAGGCTTTAAGATAAAAGGGCAAGTGTATAAAGGATTAATTTTGAGTAAAAATTTAAAAAATAAAAAAAAATTATAAAATGAAAATAAACAATTTTTTATTGAGTTTGATTGGGCGTTGTCCATGGACTTTGTACTTTAGTTAAGGCGTATTTATATATATATATATATATATATAATATTTTGCATCCGTGTTAAAGTGAATTCACGTAAATGGAGGGATTACTGTATGTATATATACAGATCGGTTTGTATTTTTTTCTTACTCGGTGACTCGTGCAGGGAGGTCCAAGGCCCTCAGCCGCACCTGCCGGCCCCGCCCCAGCCTCGTGGCACGGAGCCAGGCGCCAGTTCCACGTGCTGTTGCATAACCACCCCCGCACCAGGCACGGGCGAGGCACTGAGTTCAAATCGCATTGAAAGTGATGAGGATAAAAAAATAATGAAAATAAACAAAAACTTTGACCAGTCATAAAAATAAATACATTTTAAAACTTTATTTTATTTTATTATTACATATATAAATATATATAAATATATATATATGAAATAAAGTTTGTTGACCATAACTGTTATAATTACTATATTATTTTCAAATTTAAAAATTTAAAAATATGTTTATGGTTTTATTTATTTATATTTAGTTGTTGTAAAATGCGATGTAAAAAATTGAAAAACGGTTTAGGTTTTCTCTCCATTCATTGTATACGAATTTCAGGCCGTGGGAGTCGACAAACTAGCCATTCACGTGGAAATTAGTCCGAACATGCCCCCAAGCACGGGTGGGGCTCTGTCTATCTCGATCCCCGTGCTCTCTCTCTCTCTCTCTCTCTCTTTTTACCTTAGCCCCTTAATCTGAACCTGTTGACTGAAGAATGAAATAGTAATGTCAAACGCGTTGTTGTTGTTGTTTCAAATGTTGCATATGTAGATAAATATCAAAGTGTGTTGACAGGTGCTTAATGAAGCAGGTCGTGCAACTTGCATCAACGGTCTAAGTTTGCCCCCTCTGTTGGCAACCTCTCTCTCGCTCTCTTCCTTCATCATAAGGTGATGATTGCTCGCTTCCTTATCTCATGTTAATAAAATGTCATTAAAAATTTGTAACTTGTCAGGTCAGTTTGTGGTCAGTGATATGTGGTCAAGCGTTTTTTTTTAATTGGACTTTGGGCCACTGCTTAGACACATTTTTGCAGTTGTTCATTTAGATTTGTGGGAGTGACAAGGAAAGAGTGAAAATGAGACATTTTGGAATTTTGTAAGTATTTTTTATTCTTTTTTGTTTGTACATGTAAATGTATTGTTTTGTATGGTATTTATGAGGGAAATAGTCACGAGTTAGATGCCCGAGGTGTTTTTCACTGCTTCCTCATTTATGTTTTTTTAAGGGTTTAAATTAAGCTTATCTCGGTGATTAAAGACACGTTTTGGTTTTATAGAGCATTTGCAACATGTAATATTTTTTTATTTAATTTAAATAAATTTTAGGGTTAGTTTGCACCTTAAAAAAAAAGTTAGTGAATAAATAAAATGAAATGAAATTCAGTGGGTTTGTGAATGGTGATAGAGCCCACACACGTTGTTGCGATGTAATTTTAAAGTTTTTTGAAAAATAAATTGGAAAAATAATTTAAAAAAAATCGCTTTTTAAAATTTTAAAATTTTCGAAAAATGTGTGACTCATAAAAAAATGAAAATGGCCTGTTACTATAACTATAATAGTGTGTTATTATAGCCTAGCTGGATCCGCCCACACTGGCCTTGAATGCCCACTCCACCCTTTTCCCCTGACCATGACTTGACTGGACCTCAACTCTGTGACTTTGGACTTGAGCCAACACAAAGTCACGTGTTAATTTGCAATAATGACTTAAGATTCAACATTATCACACCCCTGCCAATTGTCTACAGTTCATCGGCCTGTATTTTCAATATGAGTGTCGTTTCTTATTCTTTTTTTCCTTTTTACTCCACCCTTAGTGTCCCAAGGGTGGGTGGGGACATTTGAATCCCCTTTCACTCCCCTCAGTGTTCTCCTTCCCCACCCCGAGTCTATTTTTCACGTGTATAAGTTGTCGCTCTCCCCTTTTTCTCCCTTCGCTCTACCAAATGGTGGTGTTGTCATGACAAAATCTTGACCTGAGATATAAAGCAACAGGTGTTTGTGACATCCAGGTGTTTTTTGACTGTGAAGTAAGTCACTACACCTGGATTAAACTGGGAGGAGTCGATGAATGAGTCATATTAAAAAGAAAGTTTATATTGCATTGTGTATTGTGTAAGGGGAATTTTATGTACGGGGTTTATCCATTCTCCGGCCGTGTTTGGTGCATTGATCGCGGCATGGAATTGGAGAAATTTGCGTCGAGTTTTTTATTTTTTTTTTAAAGTAGATAAAAAATTATATTAGGGGTTTAGTGAAGGCCAGATGTGAGTAAGTGCTATTATTGAACATAGTTGGCAATGAAACAAAAATAAAATTTTTTTTAAAATTTTTTTTGGTGAATTTAAGGATGAAATTGATTGATTTTGAAATTGATTTCGATGATGCTTGAAAGTCGCTAAGAAGGGCGTGGCGGAGGGCCAATGACACCATTGTGTCCAGCTACAGGAACTTGCTGGCCTTGGTTTGTTGGGTGTGGCTATTGTTGTCGCCTGCGCTGACGTTTTCAAACGGTTGGCGCATGCGCATTGAGTTTTTATTTACATATAAGCTAATTGGAATTGAAGAAGAAAAAGTGGTGTGGTTATTCCATATGTGGTCCGTAAGATGTGAGGTTACAAATCAATAGGACTATAAATTATTATGTTTACGTAGGAGTGATGTGTTTTGAAACGCACCGCCCCTTTTTTGGTCTGGTTTAATTTCAATTTTTTCATTTTTTTCATGTATTATATGTGTGAATAAATTAATTGGTCCTTTATAAAACCACAGAAAAAAATGAAGTATTAAAGTATGAGAGACTGATTTGTTTTTGAATTTTTATTTTTTATTTTAGGCTGTAATTGATTTTTTTTATTAATATTGCATAGTAAGTTGATATTAGATCGAGTTTGGCGAATGACTCAATCAAAAAGGAGAAGATAGTTCGAAATGTGCAGATTGAGATCAACTGACTTATGATGTTGGGTGGGTCCAGTTCTCTATCTATCTAACTGAACCATAAATTAAGATTAGATTATAGCATTGTGATATAGTTGTTAAAAAAGCAGATAGAATTAAAAAAAAATTTAAATTGTTTTATTATTTTTTTATCATATCACATTTTTCGAAATGAAAATCTGATAAGGGAATGTGTGTTTTTACAATTTGATTTATTTGATTTATTCCTGACAAATAAATGTATGTTTAAATATATTTTTTTAAATTTTGAATCGTCGGAAAAAAATGTTTACAAAATTTGTAATGGGTTTGGTGTCTGGTTTTATTTGTGAAATTTAGTAGGTTGTTAATTTCACACTCTTCTCATTGAAGTCATTACAAGGTAAGAAAAAAATAATAATGGTCTTAAAATTTTGTCGCCATCACCCGAAGGCATGATGAAAAATATAGTTTATTATGATACTGATTATTCTAAAATATAAAGGATATTTTCTCGTGGTTGACGTTTAATAGTGAGAATTTATCAAGGCCAGGTTTGTGGTGTTGAATAAACACTAGTGATGTTGGCATGAGATTATATGATTCAGCAGTTTGTTTTTTTATATTATATATTCAGATTATATCGCTGTTGGATGTGACAGTTTGTCTCGTGCTGCAGAATAGAAAAGAGACAAATAGAATAACAGAAAAATACTAATTTGAAATTATATAAATAAAATAAAATTTTAATTTTCTTTTAATATGAGGACGAGTTTTGTCATTATGTTATAAATGACTGTCACTAACCTTTTGTTATTTTATAAATTAGCCTCTGGTCTTATTTCACACCTTAAATGAGGCCATTTTTTTCAAGTGCATTATGGGACCACACTTGCCTTTAGTAATGTTTCTTTTTATTCTGTGTAAGAAAGAGTTGAAGGTGCCATCAGTTGATGTCAGTAACCTAAAAAAGTGTCAATTTTTTTTCTTGTTATTAATTTTTGTTGCAAAAAAATAATTATTTTTTTTTATTTTTTCAGATGTTATTCTGAGGATGAACAGAAGAACATGCCTGGTTGTTTTGCACCAAATTTAAAGCTGAGAGCTCGGGTGAGTTTATTTATTTATTTATTTGATTTGTTAATGATATTATCAAATTAAAGTCATAGGGTTTTTGATTACAATGCTTAAATGATTGGCATTGTGATTGTGAAGGGATTAAGGTCATTTGCGATTAACATTTGAACAAATATTATTTTTTTTTAATTAATAAAAAAAACATTGGGTGTGTTGAGAATTATAAGTAAATTTGTTATTTTACACATGGATGGGCAAATTGACTTTAATGATTTATATAATCGTATAAAAGAATTTATTATATTTTTTTATTTATTAATTTATTAGTATTTTTATAGTGGGAATATTTATTAATTTGTTTTAGGTTAATAACATTTTCCCAATAATAATTTACACTGAAAAAAAAAGAAATAAAAATAAATAAAGTGATTTTTTTAAATACCTGTCCTTCAATTTCACTGATGGGCGTGGTTTGAAATGACCTCAATGAAGAAATTGAAAAAGAGAGGTAAGAAGAAGGGAAAAAAGAAAAAATGGTTTGATGAGCTAGAAGGGAGAGAAAAAGGAAAAAACTAATTTGACCATGAAGATTCACTTAAATGATGAGTGTTGTGAATTTTTCATGTTTTATTTTTAATTTTTTTTTTATTTAAATGGTACATCAATAATTTATAGGTGTAATTTTACAAGATGATTGTCCTTGTTGTTATATACATTTTTTCGGGGTGAGATTTGTTTACGAACCTTCAGAGGAATATATCCTTGTACACAGCACACACCCTGCTCTGGCCTTGAATCATGTATGAACAAGTCTCATCTCTGACATCTTTTTTTAAAGTTCAAATGTTATTAATGTGTTTACAAGGGAATAACATGGACTGGTTATTAGTGATTTCGATGTGAATTTTGATGTCATTAGAATAAAACTAGTGGATTATAGGGTTAGATATTGGGTTAAGCTTCTTAGTGAAAATTAATTTTATTTATTTTATTTATTTGAATATTTAAATTGAATTTAACTTTTTTTTTGAAAATTTTATATTTATGATATTGTCATCTAATTTAGGTGAAATTAGCTGTGGAATCATGTAATAAAATATTTATAATATATTGTTTTTAAATAAAATAATTTATTTTTGTTTTTTTAATTTTTTTTTAATTAACATGGAAAGTCAGGCAGCTTTTAATCTGTCTGACTCTTTATTATATAAAATAACTATTTTTTCAAATATCGCAGCGATTAATTGTTATATCAATTAGATTTTTATTACACCATTTTGCTACTAGAGGATTTTTTTGCTTTATTCTCTGTAGAGTTGAATGTTTACAAGATTTTTTATTATGTTTGTCAATTAAATAAAGGTTATTCAATTATTGATGAGTTGATAAGGTTTATAGCCATTTTACGTCATAGCTGGCTTTGAATGACGTAATTGAATTACCTTTGTTACGAGACAGTTGGTTTTTATTAATGCTTAAACTCTGATCATTTTTTCTTGACGTTATTTAATTGGAGATAGAGTTGTTGACAACTGTTTTCCTAGTGATATTACTTGTTGTCAGTCGTGAGAAGGGTCATCATTTGTAACGTTTATCAGGATAATCAGTTTCAAGTGAGCGCCTCATCAGGGAGCTTGAGGTATTTTTTGCGGCAAAATTCGAATTTTTAATTTGCCCAAATTTACATGACCTATTTTTTATTTTTGCTTTTAAAAATGATAATTGGTTTTTGAAAGGGCTGCGATCAACAACTCTCTCATGGTTGCTTCAGTGAGTGACAATTTGTAATGACAAATTCTATAAAACGTTGAAAGTGGATACCGTAAGAACAGCATGACAAATTCGGACATTTTAGTGAACAAAGCCAAAAGGAAATCGCACATTACTTGAAGTGGACACTGCATCTGTTGACCCAAGCACAATTACCACCATTTTTTTTAAATTCCTAAATTTTATTGATTGCAATTTTGCACTGTTTAAGTCTTTTATAAAGCGTAATTTGAAATTGAACAAAGTAACTTTACTCACTAATGGCCCCCTTTTGAAGTGAAAATTTCACTCTATGATGGTGTGAAGTCAAGTGTGGGCTGAATAAAGGCAGGGTGCAGTGGTAGTTTGCAATAAAGCAAGGTAAAATGGACCCAAAAATGGCTCTGGACTTTGCTACTGAACACATGGGGTTTCCTTTCTCCTCTCCACCCTCAGGAATGACAAACAATTTTCTCTTAATTGGCGAGGTGTGGTTTGTCTTCTTTATGAATACGGATCTTGCAAAGGGAGGGCAAGAGGTCGCAATTATGGTTGTCCTTAGCAACCATCTTTTCTCTTGTACGAGACAGAATATCTTCTTGGACTCGGTGAGTGGATATTAAAGGTCAAGCTAATAGTCCACCTCATTAGGAAGTGAGTTGAAATACGACAGTAATGAGAGAGGGATGGGGGGAAGTGAAAAGAGGATGAAAAAATGAAATTAACTAGTTAAGTAGCAAAGTTTTTGGTCTAAGAGATTTCTCTTGAGCTGACAGTTTTGCCTGTCAACTCTTTTTGATGCGAGCCAGGAGGTGTGCACGCTTTTTAGCAATACCGGATATTAAGGTCCAGGGAAAGTGCAAGTTAAGAATTGTGAATTTTTTTCTCTGGAATGAAATGTAATTTAATTTTTCTATTTATTTTCGCAGTCAAAAGAGTTAAAATCGCTGTCAAAGAAAGAAATATTTCACACAAGTTGAATTAGGTGTATTAATATAATTTTTGTGGAATATTTTGAAACAGTAGTGATTGTAAAATAATTGTGCTTGTTTTTGAAGTTGACTGACATTTGCAACACTCTTTCTCTGTCATTAGGTTAAATTATATTTTTTTTGTCTGCAGGCATTAACTTGAATGCAAGCAATTTGTACAACACAAGAATTGACTAATTATTTCTCTTTTTACAAACAATAGTTAAATTAATTTCAAACATGACTTAATATTTTTTTTCTGCATCTTTAATAATTTTTAATGCAATGGAATGGAATTTTACCTTTACTTAGGGTGTGGTTAATAAAAACAATCCTATAATTTAATTTCACTACTATATGACTTTGGTTTTTTATTTATTACCTGTTTCCTCTTACATAACTTTTCACCCCTTTTTTTAATTTTAATTTTAATTTTAATTTTAATTTTAACTTTTGCTTTATGTTTTATTATTTAGAACCACTCCTTTGATATTTTTGGACTTTTGGTATTAATGCAAAAAGGTAAACATGGATGTTTGCGTGTAATATGTGCCACACCTAGAGAGAATTTTGATTAAGGAAATTTTTTTTTTAATTATGTAAAAAAAAGATGAATAGGGATAGGCATTTCCGCTGGTGAATTAACTAAAATTATTCGATAAATTTGGTGAAAGAAAAAAATCAATCAATAAAATTTTATAAATTGATCATTTTAGACTTAAATGGGGAGTTACGTCCTTGAATTAATTGTTATTGTTCTTCCTTGTCCTGTGGGTGACAGTCTCCATCAGGTCGACGGCCCCCAACTAAACTAAGGTGCGGAAAATACGAGAGTAATTAGTGCGAGAAAGCGTCGTGTTTTTGGCTGAATCTTATACTTCCTACGAATAGTAAGAATTGAATTTTTTGCAATAAAAAAATAAATTTTAAAATCCTTTAAAAAAAAGTTGTAGTAAAATGTGGAAAATGCAGTGCAACAAGTGTTGATCTTGATATTGCGCATGTACACAATCCACCTGCACGAATATGTGATAAATGACCAGGTGAGACTCCCACTCCCTAGCCCTAGTTTACCCAGGGGGTCGTTGTGATTTATAGCAAAGATGAAAAATTTTTACAAACATTTCTTAATATATACTTGACTCAATAAAAGAAATGTTAAACATTCAAAAGAAATTAAAAAAAAACTAATCATTATTTTTTAATATTTTTTTTTCCATCTTGAAAAAAAAAATTGAAAATGTCTACTTGAATTTATGTCACCCAAGTGTCAGAAGCAACTGTAGGCTCCTTCCTTTTTAGGATGGATATTAACCCCCAGGACTGAGCTGTTGCAGCTGCAAGGAGGGTGTGTGCATCTGGGTGGGGTCAGGAACACAAAAGGCGCGAAGGAGGAGGGGGCAACTCCCTCCACACCCATGTCTAGCCTGATCCCCTTTGAATACTTTATACACAGTGTATAAATAATGAGAATATTTTGACAGTGTATATGAGAAGGGGAAATTGAATATTTTTGAAAATAATTTATCAAATTTTGCAAATAATATTACTATTAATATATAATATTAAAATGAAGCTTTGCTGTTTACAAACTGAGTGATTTAAATGACATATTGTTATGAATTCAAGTTTCGAGCGTGATCTAGTTTATTAATATGGTTGCATGTTGTGGCTACGAGATGGCAAAAGATGTGCAAGTAATTTATTTATTTGAATAAGTTACTAAAGGATTATATAATTGATGAAAAAAGGATAAAATAGCGTGCAGCGAGCACCTGGGCTGCATGACGTGGTCGAAATAATAGCAGATGGAGCCACTGTACTGTGACACGAATCGAGTTGACCCCTCCCCAGTATCTTCCTTCTGGCCTCCCCCGTTTGCACGGCATGGATTGGGCCGGCAGGAAGTATGCTAATGAGTTGTGCAGGTGATTCAAGCCCCGAGGGGGGAGAATCCCTCTTATCTCCTCCCTCCAACTTCCCTTCCTGGCTCTGCTCTCATTGGTGGACACCGTTAACGGGTCACGCCCTTTGACCTTCGACCTCCCCCGGGCCTGGCGCTCTCTGAGACTGAGCTGGAAAGAGAAGCGGGCTAGGCACCCACCACACTCTGCTCAGCAGACCAGACTACAGGTGGTGGTTGAGCAGAACGGACGTGCTCTTGCTCTCACTCTGACTGACTCACTCGACTTTGCTCTGCTTTGGTGCTCGTGGCATGGATTGCATCTACAATTCCATTTAGTCCATTTGCATCCAAGTTGTGTGATTGATTGATTGTTTTTTTTTTATTTCTTCATGTTGTTCCGGGTAAGTGTTTTGATTTTTTTCTTATTGTTATTTTTCAATATTTTTATATTTTCCTATTGTGTTTAGCAATGTTTTATTTATGTTTTATTTGTTTTTTAAATTTTGGAATTTTTCAAATTTTTGAATTAGTTTATTTTTAAAATAAATCCTCTGATATACATTTCCGTGTGGAAAGGTTTTGAAGGGTATGTGAAGACGAGGGGATTGAGACTGTTAGTGCGTGGGAGGCAATCGTGCGCTCCCTGAGCCCCGCCCTACTGTTCCAGACGCATTTGGCTCTAAGCTGACGGTTTCGCTTGGTTGACATTACTGTCAATTTTTTTATAGTACATTAATTTTTATTTACTTTACTTGAAACTTTTTTCTTTTATTTATTTTTTGAGACTGTTTGCTTTCATAGATTTTTTCCCAAAGGAAAGTATTAGAAAATAATGATTGAATTGAAAAGAATTAAATGAAGTTTTCGGTGAGAGTTGGATTAAAAAAACAGAAAAAAAAGGGGGAAATAACAATGGTTTTGTTTAGTTTGGGTATAGTTTTTCATTTCCTGACTTATTTTTTATTATATTGTAAAGAGTTTTATTTTTTGGGTACTTTTAACATGGAAAAAGTGTCGGTTTAAAGAGGTCATTGAACTATTTGTTAGCACGTGTCAACGTTAGTGTGACTTAGGTGTGTTGAACGTCTTTACCTCTCGCTCTGATTGCCACTTGTCTTTTTTTTTAAATATATATCTATATCTGTGTACTTTAAACTTTTTAAATTTTTTTTTAAATACTAATTTCAATTTTTTATTATTATTATTTCAGACTGACTGCAGCGACCCGTTCGGTGGCAAGTGGCGCCATTCTCCAAAGCAGGCTTCCTTAGTGCCTGGCTCTACCCCTACTTCCGCCCACATGCATCATAACATGAACTCAAAAGAGGTACTTTTTTTCCCTAAAAAGAAATAATAATAATAATAATAATTATTATTATTATTATGAAAAGAAACGATAATCATCTTTGGTATTAAGTTATTCACAGATATATGATATGGTTCGATTTTTTTAACGGTTTTATTTACATTCGAAAAAATGAGATGATAAAATAGTATATACAGTGTTTGCACTCTTGCTGAAAGTCAAAACCGATCGACAGTAATAAAAGTGTGACATTATATTGAATTAAACGCGAGCCTAATGCTCAGATCAGATATATTATATGAACTCGCAATCGACCCTTGCAGGACCTTCCCTATGGATGTAGACGATCGAGTTACATTCGATCTCCTTCTACCCTTAGGAAGAGGTCGGCGGGATCACCACGTGGTGAACAGATACAACAAAGTTCACGCGTGTTACATTGACGCCAACTTATGTAATTATCGACTTTTGCTGGAAAATGGGTCAAGCACTCTTGAAGACTGTGCAAATATTGTTGGCAAATGTGTGTCATTTTTCCCAGTTAGGTAATTAATTTTCAAATCAGAAGCACCACAAACAACACCATAGTTCTCTGATCTCACCCTCCCACCCCTTAATGCATGGAATGTGTTTTCCCTTGGGTTGCTAGGGGTTTGGATGGACATTGAGGGAGTTCTCTCTCTCTCTCCCCCCCTAATTGAACCCATTCATCATTCCAATTGGAGCCAGAGACTGTTGGACAGAATGAGAACCACCCCCACCCCTTGTCTAGGGGTGGGGTTAGGTGAACAATACCCTTTTGCGCAGGCGTGGCTCACGCCTCTTTACACTACTGTCCTTGAGTGGTTGGGTACGGGGAGGGGATGGGGGTCTAATGAAGCAGAGAGGGTGTTGGGTGATGCTATCTCACCCCCTCTGTGATGGATGAACAGTGTGAGGAGGTGGGTGGCTGTTTCTGCCTTGCCCCCAGGGAATGAGGGAGGGGTCGAAATGGGGAAAGGGGATATTAGGAGGGGTAAAGCCCCTAAAGGCAGACACATAGATCTTGGGAGGAAAACAATGGAAATTCTCAATTTCTCTCTCCCTCACCTTCCCCACACACACATACACGGAGGAAAAGATGGCTGTGTGGTGTGTGTGTGTGCGAGTCTGGGTGTCACCTTTGAATGACAGGGACCACCAAAGGAGTGGTGACGTGCTTACACTGACACTGAGTATTTGAAGGTCTCACGTTTTCTTACTTCTTTTCTTCCTCCCTGTTTATGGTGGTGTGTATGTGTGAGCCACAACAAATAGGGATGGAATAATCAAAGGCAATTGCTAGTTCAGTCCTCCCCTGTATTCAGCTCATCTCATGCTCATTTATTAAGGTTTAATCAGTAATGGGAACGATGCGACCTACAGTCTTGCAGTGACGATCACTGCACTTCCGTCTGCTTCTCCACACGTATCCTATTTTTTTATTATGAGCTTTGTCTGAAAGAAACGTTTTTACACATTTGCTAATTATTTGTGCTGATGTGTAAAAAAATTTCGGTTGTGAATGAGTTGATGGATTTGGGATGGGGAAAAGATGAAATGTTTTTGGTAGTGAGTTAAATGTTTGATGTTTTTGAATTTTGGTTTGATATTGCACAACGAAAGTGTGGAAAAGGAGTTTTTATTGATAAGAATTATGTTAATAATATCTCGCTTTTCACATTATCGTGATTTTGGGATATCGCAAACTTTCCAACAGAGAGCTTGCGATTTCTTTAAAGTGCGAAATGATGGAGAATGTGTATAAATGTCAGAAGCAGATTGCAACTTGGTGGAATTTTTCTTTGCAGTTTGTTTCTATTCATTTACATGAGCATATTTATCTAGAGATAAGTAAAATTAGTTGTTTCATTTATCTCGATAAATTGGTTGATGTAACATGAATTTATTTACACTAGACAAATGGAGGTTTGGTAAGTCTTGAGTTATAATTCAGGTAAACAATTAATCAATATGATCAGTAAAAGTTATTGAATCTTTTAAAGATATAAAAATGATAACAAATTGCCAAGCTAGTGAATAAGTATCCCTGCGCCAGGATGAATTGGGTCGCGATAGATTGCATTTTCAAAAAGTGTGTCGCAAAGTTTGGGAATGGAATTTGAAAAGGAGATATTAGTATAATATCTGGTTATCGAAAAAGAAGTAATATCCCTTTTATTGGTGCGGTTTTGAATGAAAACCCAGCGTGCGATGGCGGTCGAATCCACTCGAGCTGGTGATTAAACAAACGTGTAATGATATTCAGGTCCGGTTTTGTTGGTTGTTTAACAAGGTGTCTGGTTTTGTCACGAATCAGAATCAATCACACAGGTAGCAGATTTGCGAGACAAGATTTATGGATTGAGGGCTTATTAATGAGTTTAGAGACTAGTGTGAGCAGGAATTGAGGAAGAAAGAGCTGCATTGCACACCAGGGCGTGGAATGAATGAAATGAGGAAAAAATGAGTTGACAATGTGATTGAGATGTATAATAATAACACGAAATATTTTAAACATTTTTATTTATGTTAATAAATAAAGGTAAGAGTCTGTAAATTTACATGACCCATACAGAGGACTGGAAATGGACCCTTCGCTTTTATTTATCTATTTTTATTATATTACATAGGCAGAATGTCCTCCTATACAAATGGAACCTGTAGATCTGTCGCTCAACAAAACTCGATCGCCAGCATCACTGAAAACGGACTCGCCACCCCAATCGCCATTGGCTAACGGCATGGATCTCCGTATAAACAAACCAGGTAGGAAAAGAGCATTTTATTGATGTTTTTTTTCCATTGCCCTACGGTCAATATCAATCATCGCGATTAAACGAGTTTTTAATTTGTAAAAATTGTTTTTATGTCTATTTTATATGTTTTTATTTTTAATTAAGTATACGTTAATTTAATATCCTTCATTGCGGATTTATGAGCTAGGTTTGTGTTTGAACTATCAAGAAATTCGATCGAAGATAAAACATGTCGTGTTGCTCACTTGTTTCCTTTTGCTGCTTGCTTGAGTCACTCATTGCAGCCATTTGTCAAACTGATTGACTGCATTTTTATGTCTCAAAAGGATTTCAATCTCAATCATGATTTGAATTTATTTCTCATTCATATTTCATTTCAACAACGGAAATTCGCTCAATTGAAATAAAGAAAAAAAATTGTTAATTATTTAAAAATTAATACTCGAAATAACTTGAAAAAATAGAAATTTAACATAACTTTAGCTTATTTGCTGGTAATGGTCGGGACATCAACCTTTCATTGTCCCACATGGGTCAGTGGCCAGTTTGGTGGTCATCTTCTCTTCTTTCTCTCTCTCTCGAGGTGTGGAGGATCCTCCCACACCTTTAATAATGATTCTCATGATTCAAAAGGCCAACATCTTCTCATAACAATGATTATATGAGAAGTTTAGAGAAAAAATTTTTTTTTACTTGTTTTGCTGAAATAACTTTATTAGGATTTAGTGGTTGTTAGCAAAGGGGAGTGGTTGACTTTATCTACTGCTGAGATTATCTTTTGCTATTCATCATGCCATCAGCGCCTCAATTCATCTCGTGACTGAAAATTGCTAATAAAGCAAGAGGGGGATTATCTAATGCGAGCCAAGATGGCCGTTTCAATCAGTCTAAAGGTAGTGATTACGAATTTTCTAATCGAGTTTATTTTAAAGGGATAAAGTTATTGTATGACGTCACTGGACGGCTGTAGGCGTATTTCGTGCGGCTACGTTCGACTGATTGTATTGTCTACAGGTCCTGGGATGGATCCGCCTCCATCTTTAAGGACATGGCGTTCCCACAGGTTTATATATGGGTCAAAATGTGAAAATAGACGTAAAAATTAAATGGGAATGAATCTGTGCTGTCAATTTGTCATAATTATATATTTTTTTTTGAAAAATAAATTTAAATTGATGATGTCATTTTAGTAATTAGAAAGTTGAACGTAACCATAATCTAGTTTCGGCGTTATCTTTTACGGAAGGAAGAAAGAAAGTGATGGAAGTTTTGATAAAATGAAGTGAAGATGACACGTTTACATGTATGCATCACATGCGACTAATGTCCATCTAACCTAAATAAAGAAGGACGATAATTTGTAATGAAACCAGCCCAGGCTAACACGCCCCTCCAAGTTTAGCAAGAATGTGAGAAACCTCATTGGGCACGATTCATCTTGAATATTAATTCCATCAACGTTTTCTATATAAGAGAAAAAAAAAAGAAAAAACATTTTTCTTCTTATTTTTCTCTCACTTTTTAGTCCTGATGTTTGATTCGATTTATTCGAATGAAAAGGTGATTGAATAAATGCCTTCACCTGCTGATTAGCCCCGCCCTGCCACTCGTGGCGTTCCCTTATCTCACTTGCGCGCGTCCCGTGATCCTACGTGTTCTTTCCAAGCTCGCCAGGGGGTCGTTGAAAGGAACTAATTGGCTTGATCACAGGGGGCGCTCTCTCTTTTTTCTTTTTCTTGATAGTTAGATGGTATATACAGGGTTGCCACTTGTCCACTTTTCGAATATGAAAACATTCTTCTTACATCCATGCCGGACCTTAATTGTCCTGCTTTTTATGCTTTTTTTAAGCATGCAAATAGACCTGTTAATTAAATTTGTCTCCATTTTAAGTGCTTTATTCACTTTTTTTATAAAACAAAGTCATTAAACAATTTGCCAATGATCGCGAACGTCTTTAACTTCTCTTAAAAGTTAATTTTCTAAATAAAATATTTTTAGTCATTTTATGAAGTTTTCGAGATAATTATTTGTATAAATTTTATTCTGGGGTATAAGTACCTCAAGTAGGGTGGAGCATGTTTAGGCGTGTACTTTACTTGCAAATAAAGGTGATCTCAACTCGAATCTCTGATTATATGAAAGGGTGTGGAAAGGGTTAAGGGCGTGTCTGTGCGTGGGTGGGTGTGGCAGCTGTCTTAAGGCGAGGGCCGAATCCCTTGGCCTTGTCTCACCTGTGGATTATGGGTTGTCTTTTTTTTTTTAACTTGGTGCATTGCATTCCTCTTGGAGATGGGGTTTTTTAATTTTTTTTTAAGGTGTCACGAGTTGGGTGTGGATTTTATATCCTAGATGAGGTATTTGAGAGGGGGTAGGGAGGGTTTGAGCACGCGGCGTCTTAACCTGGTGGCATTGGGTTTGTTGAGTTTGAGGTGTGGTTGATGTAAGGGAAACCATCTTTCATTTGGTGCAAGAAAAGTGCAATTCGTGCGTTAGGAGAGAATTGTGAAAAAAATGCTTGTGTTGGAGTTCCGGGACTCAAGGCGAGCTGGTCGTCTTCTGATTCGCTACTTCTCCACCCTCCGGCACCTGTTGTAGGTTTTGAACAAGTCATAAAGTTCTACGAGATGGAATTAGGGGGAGAAAAAAAAAATAAAATCAATTTTTAGTTGAATTTTATTTTATTTATTTATTTATTTATTAATTTTTTTTTATTTCTCTTTTTGTTTTCTTTTTTATTTGTTTATCTATTTATTTAAAATTTTTTTTGATTTTTTGTTGAGTTGATTGGCATCCAGGATATGTTATTTCTGCCCTTCCCACTTTTTCCCGCGCTTTTGATGAAACACCTGGATCTTTAAAGGGACCGCCGTTTGAACATTTGGGTGAAAAATTTCAAATTTGTGAAGATGAGTTTTTTTTTTTCAGGCTTTTTGTATTTTTTAAACATGATTTCTAAAATTAGAAAATGGAATTTTGAAGGATTTAAAGATTTAAAGCTTTAATAAAGCTTTTAAATAGAAAAAAAAGTCTTTTTTAGATTTTTCGCCTTGCAAAATTGAAAAGGAAAAAATTAAGCCCAACCTTGAGCATATTTATCACTTCAATTTGAATGTTAAATTAAAGTGTAAAAAAATTACTTGAAGTTTGAGAATGAAACAAAAAAATTATCAACAAATCGACATTTTTGTTTGTAAAAAAATTTATTTGTTGTTGATTTTTTTTTCTTTTTATTATTATTTTAATATGTTAACCCTTTGGAACATAAATAGGAAGCTGTAGGGAAGTGAGGCTAGTGAAGATACGTCTGTGTTAATTTAAATTACTTGTTCACATAATTTTTTTTCTCATAAGCTAATTAATTAAAGCAGCGTTCATTGGGTCGGTTTTTCCCTGTGTCCTGCTACTAGGAGCGTAACTAATTGAAATATGTTGTAATATAAGAGATTATTATTATTATTTTTTAATTTTTTCTTTTTTTTTAATGTCATTAAAAAAACCTGTTGATAATCAACATCAGGTGACATTGTAATAACTTTGCCATTTTATTTTCTTATTTATTCCTCTAAAAAAAGCCTCAATAAAAAGTTTTAATTTAATAATAATTTTTAAAAACTACAATATGCTCGTCAGTTTGGTTGCAACGTTAGGATTATTTTAAATTAGTGTTGTAGATGTGATTTAAGGCTCAATTCTAGCGCCATCGTGTGACAAATTGCTGAATTTTTTATTTGGTTGCTGTTATTTATCCATTTTATCAATTTTTTTTAATATACACATATATAAATATGTTGTATTGTTTTCTGTTTTGAGCTCACTGACCTCAACTGGACCCCACTTGACCCGATGACCCCCACGTTCTTGAAGCCCACCCATAACCTTTCACCTAAGTTGTACAAGAATCTTTTTTATTTTCTTTTTGTTCTTTTTTTTTAATTTTTTTTTGTCTTTAATTATTTACTAGGTAGAGGGCGGGCGTAAAAGCAAATTCCAAATGATTACCTCTCGTAAGAGGGTAATCACAAGGTGGGCAGATCCACGTAGGAATTTTGTGAGTTTTCTCACGAGAGTATTTTTTTAATTTTATTTATTTATTTTTAAATAAAAATATTAAATTTCGTATAAAAATTAATTGATTAAAATTCGATTTTTTTTTCAATTTTACTTTGCAATACATTAATTATTACCAATAATCAATAAAAACTAAAAATTCAATAAAAAAATCATGAAGGAGTTGCACAGATTTTGATCTGTATGACTCCCATGTATAAAAAATCTAAAAATAAAAAAAAATAAATTTGTTGAACATTGATAAACCAGGATATGGCCATGTTTTACACAACTCGTCTTCCTTTATTTTAATTAAAAAAAAAAAAAATCCCAAAATTGAAATCAACAATTTCCAGTTTATGTGGTTTTGTGGTGAATTTGATCCTTGAATGGTAAATTTGGGTCATTTCTGGATATGTTAGTGTCTGAATGTATATTTAATACGCCCTTGATGTACAAGGACCTTAAAATGAAGAAGATTCAGTAAGCAAAAAAAAGAAAACAGACTTATCATATCAATTTATGGAGTTGAAGTGAAATCCTTAGTGTAGATTACCTTGTTCCTAGTGTCAATCAGCTTCCTTGGACTTTATTTTAATTGTATTTCGGTTTTCTTTTTATTAGTCATATTTTTTTCAGTTTACTTTAAAAATGAAGATGATTACTAAACTTAATTAACTTTTACTTTACGGCTTTTTTTTGTTTATTTATTTTTCTAAAGACAGGTAAAATAATTCATTAAGCGCTTGTGCGGGTTAATGACGCTTGAATGAGTGTTTATCACACGAGACTAATTGAGATTTGGAATTTTCCCATTTCCGTCATTAGATTGAAAACAAACAGTTGTCCATTAGGCTTAGTCTCTCATTCGTATTACATGCTTACTGATGCTAATTGACTTGTTGAAAGCATTTTGCATTTTTCCTGCTGCCGACTTTGATTTTTTTTGTTTTACTTATTTATTTATCTATTTATTTATTTATATTTGCATTTTTTTTATGTGTCTATGCGCAACTTCAATTTATTTTATTAAATGAAAATTTAATTTAAAAAAAATAAATGATGCTAAATTTGATTTTCTTTTATTTTTTTATTTTTTCAAAATTTATCCTGTCTTTTTAATGAAATTTTAATCATGATATGTAATGGAATTATAAAAAAAAAGCGACAGCTGTTTATAAAATTAATAATCGCTAAAAGTTGAACTTGAAATTGGTTTTGGGCAAACTTTTATTTTCGCCTTTGGGCTGATGTTATTGAAAGGTGAAGATGGGATAAAATTTGAAAAAAGTAAATGAAAATTCTAGTTACTTAGATAATTAGGGAGCAAAAAGTTTGTGTCATAATGGAAGAAACAACTTCATTTTTCCTTGCATGCTTGGTTCATTTTTTACAATTTTTTACCATTTTTTTTCTTTTTTCTTATTCTTGACGAAATTTAATTACCTGCGGTTGTGTTGAGGGGGCAAAAGGAGACAAAACAACATTTCATAAAAAAATATGTACTTTATTATATAAAAATAAAAAATAAAAATTAAAAAGATGCATTTATTGCATTGAAACTATACAATTAGAGCTAATCAAGCTTGTTTTTAAATTTTTTATTGATTCCGGACAAATTGGGGATTAAGATAATTCGGGTAACGAAAATCCGGATTATCGAGGTTGATGTAAACTGAACTTAAAACAAGTTGTGATGAGCAAAGTGACATGAAAATTAACATTTGACTTACCGGTTGCATCACACTGCGCAGGGCATTTGCTGGGTCAAAAATGACAAGTTAAGGTATATATTTAATTAGTTAGTATACACAAAGGGTTAAACAAATGATATAACTTAGAGCTCTCGTGATTTGTGATGACAATACAACAGAATGGACTTTAATTGACAATATTGTGCAATATCAATTGCAATGGTATGAAATATCTGGGTGCAACGAACCTCCTAAACAAACACCTTAATAGGTTGCCGTGTAAACCCAGTTTAGTTTATGATTTTTGCATAGCGGAAGTGAATTGGGTGATAAATATGAAAAATTTTAAATGGTAAACAAGTGTTAGAGACCATCATCTAGGCGTCTCTGTAGCTGCAGGGGTAGGGCAGGCATAAGTAGCATCTCCTCTCCATAAAGGGTTATGACCTCTCCTCGCGGATGAACCCTGGAAACGCGCTAGAAGGTGAGGGCGAGGACCACATTAACTCGGGTATATGAAAATTCGAAGCTCCAGCTGGGACCAGCTGTGATGTATGATGTTGATTCGACTATCTCTTCTGCTTGTTGCATTCCAAAAGGATGCAAGTAACCACTCACCATTTGAAAGCAACTTTTATTTAACAATGTCTGAAACATGATTGGAAGGGCATATTACGAATATTAATAACAAAAAACATTTGTTATGAATGTTTTCAGTAGCTGCATTCGATGTTCGCCTGGGAAAACAGATTTCCATGCTTTTGCATGCTTGTCGCTGCGATCAGTGGGTGAAAGCTGACGTCACAAACGGCATCAAAACTGTTGTCGGAAAAGCAACAATTTAGTAGCTTTACCGAATAGCAGAAAGTGCTATCGTGTTTCAAGAGCCGTCAGTTGGATCTCGTCATTTACTGAGCATGTTCAGCATGAAATCAGTTTCGCGAAAGCAAACCGTTGAATGTTGATAAATATTGATACAGCAAAACAATCGATAGCAAAGCAGTTTGAACATTGAACAGATATTGATTTACATTTCTGTTTCTTTTTACGGAAGGTGGCACTATTAGTCAATATAGAAAAGTTCTCAAATTTAGGATGCTTTTAGGGCGGTGGCTCGAATGATACATTTATGCGCAGTCAAGTAAAAAATGTAGGTTAATTTAGCATTGAAACGATGGAATTTTACATAAACAAGTAGGTTATAGTTTTGACTATCTAGAATACTTTAATAGATAAATAATGGAGAGGAATTTTTTTCTCTTATGATAACAAGTAATGGATGTAATTAGAGAGAGTAATGTAACCCTTTGAGTGAATCATAAATTGCATTCACCTATAATACCTGTCAAAAGGTGTATGCTGTGATTTATTGAGAGGCACGTAGCAAAGCCCGTGTGGCTCACTTCATCACTGCCTTAATGATGAAAAGTTGAGCATGTCTACTAAAGATTACAAGCGTCGCTACGAATAATATCTAATGGCGGGCATATTTTCAGTTTACTCATCTCGGGTCACATGCTCGCTCTTTTTTTAATCTCGAAATGCTCTTCCGACAAGTTCAGAAGCGTCTTATCCTGAAAGGGTTATAAGATGACACTTGTTTGACTGGTTTCTCATAATCGGAGAACTAGTTTGCGAGATTAATGTTTTCATTTTACATATACACCTTCGGTATATTAGTATACTGTGTTTTTAACTATTAAATTGTGTTCGTATGGAAAATAGTTGCAGTTTACGACACGGAGCTTGAGTTCACGACTCTTGGCTAATAAATATGGAGTGAGAGAGAGAGGATGTTTATTATTAAGAGACTTTAGAGAAATAAAAAATTGTTTACAACTGATAACTTTTACCTACTTTTGTAAGTTAAATGAAAAAAACCTTGCTCCAATTATGCACTTGCCTTGCGAGTGATATATTCGTTCGGGCGCTTTGACTTATTTACGACGAGGATTTTTTTCTCCAATTAGTTAATGAGAGATTGGCACCTAGAAATACAGAGTACTATTTGAAAATATGGCGCTGCAAGCATTTTGCGTGACTACGAGCTATTCGTCCTGATTGTAATTGTTTTGCAACATGCGGTGGCAACCATTCTCGTTAAGACGAAGTATTAACATGAGTGTGCCTAGTAATTCGTATTATTGGGGTGGTTGGGGCGTGTTGCCAGGGTCAAGTGGCTTTTTGTTGCGTCCTCTGCCGGCAATTAATCCTCGTGTGTCTGATGATTTGGATTTAGAGTTGTATTGTTCTTTGCTTTTATTCATCATTCTTGAGGCTCTTTTTATTTATTTTTTTATTAAATATTATGTCAGAACAAGTGTTTGATCGAGTTATGATTTAAAAGTATAATTACAAAACGATTTGTTTTCATTTTTTTTTAGATTCTTTACCTGACGACCATCATGGATTGTTGGACAATGGAAACCGAACAAGTTCAACTACACTTTTATCTTTGCAGAGGATAAAAGAAGCGTCGCTGTAAGTGTTTTTTTTTTTAAATTACTGTTATTAATTGTAAATGGATGATATTTTATATGATTTTTTTTCTTCTTCAACCGCGACCAGTTCTACTTTAAAGCAACAAATGATAATAAATATAAAATACCGGTTGATTTATTGTTTGTGCAGTTTCGTCCTGGATTTAAAAAATGAAAAAGTTTCAGAATCATGTTTAATAGCAGGTTGGCAGTAATTACGAATAAAAGTAGATGAATTTTATTTTAAATAAGTAATTTCGGCGTAAACAAACATTTGATGTATGGGAAAGTGTAGCGAAGTAGATTATCAGAGGTCAAATTGTGGAACTAAAGCGTTTGAATGCAGGTGTAACCAATAGTTAGCTTAATCCTATAATTTAATTGTTTTGCCAAAATACTTAATTCTTGTAAAATAAAACCTGTCATGATTAAGCCATTTTTATTCAAATTTTTAACCACCAATGGTGAAATGAACCCTAGGATTCTGCTCCCACAGAGTCTGCAAATTGAATTTATTTTTTTTTCTTAAAAAAAAAGAGAAGGTTAGTGCTTGTTTGATGTATAGGTGTAATATTAAAACAATTATAATAATTATTTTAACATGGCACAAAATCAATTTCAACTTGACATGGGAATTATTGCATGTAGAAAAATTTCTTTAATTATTGATGTTACTACTTAAAAGAAACAGTTGGGGTGTGATGTCACGCTTTATGAGTTGCAGATAATAAAAGATACACCCCGTTTTCTCTTCCTCGCCCTCCTGCAGATCCCTCAAGGGCCTCTCTGCCCCTTGGGCCCCTCATCCATCATTGGTTAAGTACAAGGTGCTCGCCATTGTAACAGTGTCATCTACTCTCTCTCTGTCTCATTAATTATAAAATTGGCCGCCAGATGTCATGGCTACTGGTTTTTAATAGCACTGCTACAGGCAAAGCACCCAACTGAAACATATTGTGGAGATTATTCCAACTAGATTTCCTTCTGATTATGGAACAAGTATTTACTAATGTAACTGTATATAGCTGCCATGCTATGGGAACAGAGTTATTAATAATAATAATAACCAAACCAAGACGAACCTCATAACAAATTGTCTGAGCGATAAAGCTGGAGCATCCAAAAAGAGCATACATTCATATCTCACTATACGGCCGCTCTATATACGGCATTTCGCTAGAATGGCCTTTGTTAATTGTGGCACTTTTTAGATTTATGGCTCACAATGTTTCGTTATACGGCCAAAAATGGTGCACTGTGTCAAAATAATTGATTCGTTATATGGCTTTTTGCTTTACAGTCAACTTTTCCGGAACGTATCTAGGCCGTAAAGCGAGGGATGAGTGTACTTCGAATTATAGTACAAATCCCGTTTGAACAATGCACAAATTTCGGACACATCTTTTTTTTTTTTTAAATCCGTGTCCTTCATGTAGTGTTTTTTCTTTTCTTTTCTTTTTTTTGGTCATTTTTCAATGGAACCTTGTGGTTGCTGTTCTGCCTCGCCTCGCCCTATTATTAGTAGTACTCGTGTTGAGAAAAAGGAAGAGGAATTAGGTATTTAAGCATTTAAAATGTTGAAGGGGGAAAAGAAAAAAAACAGTTGCTTCCTTTCAGTGAGCCCATCCCTCCTCATTGACATCGGTTGATGGAGGGCAAAAAAAGAGAAAAAATGAATAGAAATCTTTAGTTAAAAGCCACTCACTGTTAAACTAAAGGTATAATTATCCTTTAGCTTGGACTGCAGAACAAAAGGCCCGTTTGCTTAGGTAGGCTGTGGTCATTGTTCATCAGTCTAGGACGAATTGGGTATAATTAAAGCTGTCAGCAAATTTGATGTTCACACTTATTTGGATTTTTTTTTCTCTAAATGAAATTAAAATTGTTGCAGGATTTCAAGGTGTTTGGTGTAGGTGTTTGGAGATGATTTTTTGTATTATCATTATGGGGAAGTTGAAGTTGAATTGTATTTTTGGTGTGAAATGAGTAGATGCCATGTTCCCATGGTCTATTATATAGAGCAAAGTATGGTGGAAGCTCGCCCTGGTCTCTGCCTAAAGGGGCTATGGTAGCTAGAGGCCTAGTTTAAGAACTCCTACACTTTAATGGGTGTGGGAAAAAAGAGTTACTGGTAAGTTTATGACTTTACTCCCTTTTTTGTTTTATTTAATTGTGTAGGAGAAGGTGATAGATTAGTGTTTAAATGAAAGAACACATTTTAATGGGTTTCTGCATTTTTTTTAAAAAAGATACATGTAACTGAAAATAGCAACATTTAGGTTTATCCTAATTGAAGATTGTAATTTAAGAAATGGTGGAAAATTATTGCAGTTATATAATAAATCATCAAGTTCTCTCAGACGGCTGGTCCGACTGCTAAAGGTCGTAATGGGAATGCAATTAAGTGTTTTAAAAAATGGAAAATGTTCACCTGAATAAAGATTTGCAATTAGATCACGTGCTGCCACCTGCTGATAAAATATTGCATTTATTTTGTAAATTTTATTTATTTATTTTTGAAAAAATATTTTATTATTAATAATTTACATAAATAAATAAATAATAAATAATTTTTTTCTAGGGTTTTAAGCCAGTATCAGAAAATGGTTCCAGTTCCAAATGTAAACGGTGCAACTTTGCCCAATGGTGTCGCAGCTGGAGCTCGTTTATCTCACTCACCAATTCCCTCCAATGGCTCGTCGCCTTTGCTCACAGCTGCCACCGAAACGATGTACACTGAAAGCCTACGAAGACGAAAAGTACATAAATGTGATTTCGATGGTTGCGAGAAAGTGTACACTAAAAGTTCTCACCTGAAAGCTCACAAACGAACTCACACAGGTAAAATAAATGATTTAAACGTTTTGAAATAAATATTGAAAAGAATGTTTGAATTTTGACACTAGGGGAGAAACCGTACACATGCACTTGGGAAGGATGTACATGGAAGTTTGCTCGTTCGGACGAGTTGACAAGGCACTATCGCAAACACACCGGACAAAAACCATTTAAATGCAATCAGTGTCAGCGCTCTTTTTCTCGTTCGGATCATCTTTCTTTGCATATGAAAAGACATTGACATTTAGACAGGTAAATTTTAAATTGAAAACAAAAATATTTAATCTATTATTATTACTAATAATTATTTAATTTTTTTAGGTCATGTCTGTAATATGAAGAAAAATGTGAAAAACTTATATGTGGAGAGATAAATATAATAATTAAAAAGAAACTAATGGACAGTGATGTTTCTCATCCGTAATAAGTCTTCCACGACCGTCCATGTTTTCCTACTATTTGTTTGTCGGTACTCAACTCGGTTCTACAAATGAAATTAATTAACTAATCAATTTGAGCAGCCTTTATAGCTCATTTTCAACGATTTTTAACAAAAAGAAAATTGTAATAGTCAAATATTATATTTAGTCGACTAGATTTCTTACGAAATTGAAAATGCAATATTTTAGTTGAAACGACAGTTGAAAACAACTGTCAGCTCACACGCCCGAATGTTGCTCAGAGTGGATATAAAAAATTTATTCTTATAATTAATTTCTAGCCACTTGTGCCTTTAAAGGATGAGACATTAAACTTTTTTCTTATCAAATCACTTTGATAATTAAAGTTGTAATATTATTTGTGTAACTATACTTGTAAATTGTAAAGTTATTTCATTCCTACATTTAATGGTCTTTTATGGTTTTATTTTCTTTTATTTAAATGAATTTTTTCTTTTCCTCTTTGTTTTTATAATTTAAAAAGAACTGTAATTACGAAATTATACATTTTTCAAAATGATAGCAACTACATGAGATAAAATAACAAGATTTCTTTTTTATCACGTTCTGTTGGAATTATAGTTGTTTCACTTTTATTTTACTTTATTCAAATGTATTTTATTCAAATAGGGATTGGAAAAAACATTGTACATTTAATACCAGCCAGCTACTGTCACTGCTTATTTAATTTAAGATGTCATTATGTAGTATACTACAAATGTAGTTCCTTCATTTTTAAAGGGTAGATAATTTGAAGAGTGGTTTATTTATATCTAAATTGATTTTGTTTTAAATATTGGTCAATCATTTACATTCCTTTATTATTATTATTATTAATTATTATTATTATTATTATTATTATCTTAAATTAGAAGTAATAGCCCACCTGAGAAGATTTATTTGGTTTTGTTTAAACTTTTGTTTCGATTTATTAATGATTATTAATTAACTATGATTTATTCAATTTGTAATTAATTGTGATAATGTTTGGATTTCGTTTAGCGAAATTAGAACTATCAATTGTAGTTTCTAAAGTGAAATTTATTGTTTAGTGCAGTAGTTTTATTTTTTTGATTTATTGAATGAATACACAAAAAACTCAACTTTTGAATGAAAATATTTTATGCACAAAATTTAAACCTGAAACAAATTTTTATCAAAATTGTTTGTTGTAAAAAATAAAATAAAAATTTTATTTCTAATAAATTTTTAGAAAAATAAATTGTATTCATTTATTTACTTTAATAATAATGTGTACTTAGGTCACTGGGGTTAAGGGAAGTTAGTTTTTCTATATCCTGTGAATGTGTAAAAAATTCCAAGAAAAAAATTATTATCTAAACTAAATTAACCGTGGAACTAATGTGATAAGGTATCGGACTTCGTTTCGTTGAAACCCCTTACTTTGTTTGCTTTTTTCCTAATTTACTACTATAAACTTCACACCTAATGCCATTCTTGATGGAAACTTAAAATGGAACTGTTTAATTTACAGATTTTTGTAAGTTCTCATTTTAATTCGTGTTCATCTTTTGAACATTTTAATTATTTGTTATTTAATTATATTTATTTTAGATTCTTTTTGCTACATTATTTCAATGTGCAAAAGGAGATCGAGCAGACGATCTCTTAAGAAAAGACTCATCTTTGAAGCAATTTATTCAACTTCTTAATCCAAAAGATGAAAGAACTGATATTGTATTTTTAATGGATGAATCTGGATCATTAACTAGAAATTCCGATCATTTTAATACTCAAAAATTGTTTATAGGTAATTAATAATCTACATAAACATATTTGTTTGAATTTTATTTTATTTTTTCTTTTAGAAATGGTCGCTAGATATTTTGTAATAAAACCAGAAAATACACGGCTTAGTTTAATCACATTCGGTAATTATGCTAGAGTTCAGGCAGATTACATCAATAATCCAAAAGGAGATATTTGCAATTTTCTTGCCAAATTAAGCGGTGTGAATATTAAAGGTGGATTCACAAATCCACAGGAAGCTCTTACTAGAGCTGATAAAGTACTAACGAGTACAAGTACTGCAAAAAGAAAGTACAGTATTGTATAATGTATTCGAATAATACAACACAAATTGTAAAAATTCTTGTTATGTAGATACATCATCGTTCTGTCCGATGGCTGCAAAAATTTGGGCAAAGATCCACTGGAGACAGCCAAAGAGTTACAAGAAATAGGAATTGTAATATTTGGTGTTGCGATAGGGAAAAAATGTCAAAAAGATTTGAAAAAAATTCTGTCATCACCTTCGTATATGTACACAGTAAATAACGTAAACATAATCAAGGAACTAAACACGGAGCTTAAAATCTGTAAGTATATTTCATAGTGAAATTTGTTTATTCTATCAAATTTATTATTATCTTCCTTTCGTTTACAAGCAAAATCAAATCAATATTCGATTCCTTTAAAGAGGAATGACTATTGCAGTAAACTGTGCAAAAGTGGTAAAAACTGTTGCGACTTAAACGCTCAGTGTGCCTGCGACTCTAGCGGTGATTACAGATGTATTTGTCAACCTGGAACAACTGGAAGTGGTTTAGATGGAAGATGTTTAAGTAAGATTAAAAAATATGTTCAATTGTATAATATCCGCAAAATTGTTTTTATTACAGGATGTCCTCGAGGAACTTATTCAGGAACTGGTAAAAGCAAATGTCAAAACTGTCCTTTGAATTCAAATACTAGTTTCCAAGGAGCTACATCAATTAAAGCTTGTAGATGTAATCCAGGATATTTCGGTTTTCCCGAGCACAATTCTCCATGTACATGTAAGAGGGCAAATACAATCTCTTGCAGTTATTAATTTATTATTTATTTGTATCAATAAATGAATTGCAGTTCGCAAGTGTTCAAAATTACGACCACCTAAAGGTGGAGTTCTAGATCCACCACATTGTGGTAGGGAATTGAATGAATCTTGTGCTTTTTGGTGTAAATATCCAAATTGCCCATACGACAGTAAAGACAGAAATTGTTTAGAAAAGGAGAGCAGAAAATTACAAAATCCCAGATACTGTATGGAGAATCGTAAATGGAGCGGACCAGAAATGAAGTGTGAAGGTAATTTAATAAGATTCCAATTTTCGATACATTATTCTCCCTGGATGTTACACAAAAAAAAAATTACAATACAGTAGACTCTCAATTATCCGTAGGAATCGGAAATATAACAGCAAATATGAGTAGCAAGCCAATCACGGGCTCTGATTTCAGGTATTATCCTGATAATTTCGCAAGGTGATTTCGTCATCTGACCACAGCATATGATTGGTGTTTAAATGATTATGTGATCACATGATGTTGTAAGATGATGTTTCTACGCCATTTGCATAGAAATTAGAGCACGTACAATCGGGAGTCAACTATATTTTAATTTTTCTTCTACACTATTTAAACTGAAATATACACTAATTTTATGAAATTTCTTCTTAAGTGGCTACGTGTTTACATCCACCGACACCAAAAAATGCTCACTACAAGTGTGATTCTCGTAGCTACAATGTTGGTTCTAAATGCTTTATTACATGTGATGCTGGATATAATATTGCAGAAAAGGGAAAAAAAAATTACATTGAGTGTGCAAGCAATGGCACTTGGGTAGGATTAGGTGTCTTGTCTTCTGCATGTACAAGTAAGAAGGATTATTTAATTACATGTGATCAATTAGAATACATTTTTATTTTTAGGCCAAAAATGTCCACCCCTTAAAGTGGATTTTAAATTAAAAACACAACCAACTGAATGCAACAAAATATCGCAGCCTGTGGGAACCAAGTGCATGTATGTATTAGTTCATGACAAAATATGCTTGACGCAGTAAATGCTATAAAAATAATCTGTATAAAAGGTTTTTCTGTACTAATGGATATAAATTAGTCAATAAATTAAATACCAACGTCGTCACTTGTACCAAGAACGGAAATTGGAATCACGATTTGTCAACACTCAGATGTCAAGGTAACTATTGTAAATATTGTAAAAAATGCTTTTATAAATTGTTTACTCATGTTTATACAGATGAATATGGCCCTACAATTACATGTCCACCTTCTGATAGTTTATTTAACGACCCATTACAGAAAACAACAATAGTGTCTTGGACACAACCTACGACTACAGACAATGATGGTGATAAATAGAAATTTTTTTTACATAATGTGACTATAATGTTTTTTTTTAGGTTATCCATCTACTGTAACATCAGTAAATTCAAGTATATCTTCACCATACTTTTTTGAAATTGGAGAGCATAAATTAATGTACACAGCAGTAGATATCAATGGATTAAGCGCAACGTGTGAATTTACTATAACTGTGTCAGGTTGTAAATTTTTATTAAGAAATTATTTAAAGTAGTCATTTCGCTTGTTGTTTACAGATGTTGAGTCTCCATTAGTTAAATTTTGTCCTGGAGATGAAGAAATATTTAAAGTAGGAAAGTCAGTAGCAGTAATTTGGAAAGAACCAGAATTTTGGGTGAAAAGACTGTTTAATATTACATTTTTGCATTACACAAATAATCTTATATATCAAAACAGGATAATTCTGGACATTACTACATACAATCACAAACCCACAAAATAGGAGATTCATTTGACACTGACAAATCACACAAAGTTATTTATGTAGTATCAGATGCGGCTGGAAACACAGCTTCATGCCAATTTAACATTTACATGAAACGTAATGACTTTAAAGTTTATTGAAATTAAATATTATAAATATTGCATTTATTAATAGCTTACAAGTGTCCTTATCATATTCCACCAATTAATGGTGACTTGCAATGCAATGATGTTCCTACTGGACAAGAATGTACAGTTTTTTGCAATTCTGGATATGAATTTATTAATCAACCTGAAATAACGTACAATTGTGTAAATAATAACGAAAATTACCAATGGATTCAACATGGACAAGTTTTATCAACACTCTGGGAAAATTGTGCAGGTGAAGTGATAAGGGCCAAATCGATTTTTTTAATAACGTACTATACATATACATATATAATTTACAGAAAAAACACTTCCTGGACGTGGTACACTTAAAGGACAAGTGGGGTTTTACGCTAAAAAATGTGTTGATTTATCTGAGGAAGAACTAGCTGCAATGGGAAAAGAAATTGAAAGTAATTTGAAAACAGAATCGCCAATATGCGAAAATGCACTCACATGTGCTCTAAAGATGGAGGCTGTGTCTTGCATATCACCTCCACCACAGTCACTCAGGCGAAAACGTGACACTGATAATAAATATATTGTTAATTTTGATTTGCAACTCGATTTTGATGTTAATGATAACTACACAGGAGAAGTAACTAATAAAATAACACCTCAGTGCACATTACTAATGTATTTTACTTATTGTGAAGATAACTGATGAAGAAATTTTTCCCTTGTCACGAAATGTAGTAGATCCTTTTTATAAAGCTGTTGACACTAATGAAAACGCAACGTTCCACACCGAAGTAAATCTTGATTGTGTTAGCTCACTGTCGTTTGATGATTTGTGTTGTAAGTAGAATAACTTTTGGTGTTCTTCAGTTTCTCTAAGTCCTTTATATTTATATTATTACTTTAGTAAAATGTCCAGTTGGAACCTTCTTTGATGCGGACGCTGCAAAATGCACTCTTTGTCCATTGCACACATATCAAGACACGCCATCAGTAACTGAATGTAAACCTTGTCCATTACTGCATTTTACATTAGAAAAAGGGGCAGTAAATGAAAATCAATGCAAAGGTGGCAGTTTTTTTATTATTTTTTTGAGAATTGACAATTTTTATCTTATGTACTGTTTTTCTACTTACTTAGCTGCTTGTGAAATTGGAGAATATTCAAAAACTGGCCTTGCGCAATGTTTAGCATGCCCCATTGGAACATACCAAAATGAAACTGGACAAGTTAATTGCAAAACATGCAGTGAAGGCAAGACTACTTGGAGTGTTGGGGCATATTGGGAGGATCAATGCACATGTACGTGTGTTAAACTCTTAATAAAAACAGAAATGTTTATTTAATAATTTTTTTCAGCTCCTTGTTCACCTGGACATTACTCTCCTACTGGATTTGAACCATGCGTGCCATGCTCACGTGGTTTTTATCAGAGTAGAAAGCAGTCAACAGAATGCGTTAAATGTGATCACACACTGACAACGAAGGGTATTGGCAGTTTTGATGTTAAGCAATGTTTAGGTAAAATATAGGCTATAGTATAACCCTAGCTCAAAAGTGTAAAAATTCATTCAGCTAGGTCTTGAGTGATGTAAAAATAAATTGTGATTTTATTGTAGAAATTGATTTATGTACACCAAACCCTTGCTACAACAATGCAGAATGCATAAATGATAATGGAAAAGTGGAGTGTCGGTGCCGTTCTGGTTACTTGGGTAGCAGATGTGATATTGCAATTAATCATTGTGATGATTTGTCATGTTTAAATGGTGGAAGTTGTGTGAATAATAATCAAAGTTACACTTGTAATTGTCCAGTTGGCTATTCAGGGTTTTATTGCGAGGAAAAGGAAAAAATTTGTGCTGAAGGTGACATCAGCCTAAAATTAATTTCTTATTTACTTGTTTAGATAATTATTAGAAATATTTCTAGGTACTTGTGTTAATGGTGGTACATGTATTGCGAACGGAAATTCTTACCGCTGCGAGTGCTTAAATGGTTTTAAAGGAAAAAATTGTGAACAAAATATTGATGATTGCATTCCTGGCGCTTGTCAAAACGGAGGCAGTTGTTTTGATAGTGGAAAACCACAAGCTGATGAAGTAAATATAAACGTAAAATCTAATCTTATGTTTTAACGAACTTTAATTTATACACAGAAGTTTTACTGCTGTTGTCCAAATGGATATCATGGACCTTTGTGTGATAAAGTAATCGACAATTGTGACTTAATCCACTGTGCAAATGGTGGCAAATGTTCAGAAGGTAAATGTTTGTGTACACCTGGATTTACCGGATATCTATGTGAAGAAAAAATTAACTACTGTTTATCTCAATCCTGTCTCAATCATGGAACGTGCATAAATAATAAAATAAAATTTTCGTGCCAATGTGCGCCAGGGTTTCGAGGCGATCGTTGCGAAAAGAGTAATTATAAATAATTAGCTAACTTTAATTGCATGTTGTTTGATTATAATTATTACTTTTAGAGTTATCGTTTGACTACGACATGCTATTTAGAACTCGAAATACTTCATCTTATGCTCTTGTCGAAACGAACAAAAATCTCTACGCTCTTACTATTTCTTTTTGGATGAAGGTTCAACCTGACATTGAATATTTAGGAACACCGATTTCTTACTCTTACATATCACCTAGTGATAAACACACTGAATCTAATGGATTGACTTTTTACAATGTTAATGAATTAGTAATTTATTTACATGGTGTCGAATTGCAGACATTAGTACGAGGAACAAGGTTATACAGTCTAAAATGAATGTAGAAAGCGGAACTTATTTTTAAAATGTTTATCTTTAGAGATTCTGATTGGCATCATTACGCATTCACATGGGACAGTTTTAATGGAGCTTGGAAATTCTACAAAGATGGTGATCTTATTATTAGTGGTGTTGGTGTTGGTGTTGGTATTCCCATGTGGAAAGGTTATTTAGTAATAGGTCAAGATCAGAACACATTTGGGGGAGGTTTTCGGCAAATGGATTCTTTTAAAGGATTATTAACTCAAGTAATTTTTTTTTATAATTGCATGTCAATTACTATAACTTTATTAAATATTTTAGATAAATTTATGGGATTTTGCCATGGAATTAGAAGAAATTAAACAATTGCATAGAAGTTGTGGTTACATTGGTAACGTGATTGGTTGGCCAGACATTGGCACCTATTCGAAAAACAAGAATTTTGTGAAATTAAGTCCATCAAATATTTGTTCAGGTATTTTTTTCAAAAATAAAATATATTTTATTAATTTCCAAAGGAATAATTGTTTATATTTTTAGAAATGAGTGCATGTGGACTAAATGAGGTAGAATGTCATTGCCATAATAACAACATTTTTAATAGTGAGTATTAATAATCAATATATTTAAATCAAATAGCAAAAATTAAAAAAAAAAAATAAAATTAATATGTATAGAGACCTTATGTGAAAACAGATTACAATCTTGTGGTTCTGATTCTTGCCACCATTTTCAGTCATGCACAACTGTAAATAATGTATCATTCTGTGAATGTGATATCGGATATACTGGCAAATTTTGTCAATACGGTAAGTTAGCGTAACAGTATTTTGTTACATTTACATTTTATTATTCTTTTTCTTTTATAGATATTAATGAATGTTTACAAGAAAACGGTGGTTGCTCTCATCAGTGCATTAATAAACAAGGGTCACATATATGCTCTTGTCCAAAAGGTTATAAATTAATCAGCGACGGTCGAACTTGCAAATCCTTACGTCAGTGTTTGTACAAGGACCTTCTTTATGCTGAAAAGGAAGAATGGATTGATGGGTGTGAAAAATGTTCTTGCATTAAGGGAAATGTCAAATGCCGTCCGAAAAAATGCAAGGAAATAGAATGTCTTCCAGTATGAATTTTAAAAATTTACAATAACTGATTACTGAATAAGAATTTTTTCCAGCCATTTACATTAATCAGAAATCCTAAAGATTGTTGTTCTACTTGCAATCAACACACAGCAGTTTGTACTATTACAAATCAAAATTTATTTACAACGTTTGACGGCAATGAGTTTGCGTATACAGGAGATTGCCAAGATGTCTTAGCTCAAGATTGTTCTCAGGATAGATTTAGCATTCACTTGCGCATTCTTAAGTCTCCTTCAATTCAAAAAACCTTAGTAGTCAGATCTCATTGCGATATTTTAGAGTTAACATTTGAAGGAGTAGTTTCACTTAATGGTGAATTAAAAAGGATTCCATATCAAGATAAATTTAACAAGTTTCATGTGGACCTTATCAAAAGCAAAAGCTCAAAAGATATTCCAAAACTAGTAATCACAATGCTTGAAGTGAGTTAATTAGAAAGTAAGCAACTTCAATTATTGATGCGATATTATATTTTTAGGGAGTTACCGTATCCTGGTATCGTAATGAAAACATCAAAATCCACGTACCAAAAGAAATGTACAGACAAATGTGTGGATTATGTGGAAATTATAACGATAATCAGACTGATGACACAATGATACGAAATTATACTATTGTGAATACGTTGGCAGTAAGTACAAATGTGGTGAACAAACATTTAGATTATGTATGACAATTGCCTAGAGTATTTTACCATTAGTCAATTATACCAAATTGCACAACTATTTTTAATAGGAATTTGTTCAAAATTGGAAAATTGAAACTGCATCTTGCCCTGCTCCTGTGTATTATCCTCCTGGATTACCCGATTATCAGCGTAGTGTTGGGTTGTGTAAAAATTCAGATCAAAATTGGAAATATGCTTTAGAAAAATGCGAAGCATTAAGGTGAGGACAGAGTGCATCGAAATGCACTGAAGAGTGAAAATTGGTCCAGAAATAAAGAAATTTCAACATTTTTTATGATTTAAATAGGGTGCGTTCAATATCAAAATGCTTTCACAAAATCAACGAAATCTGCTTTTAAATTTCAACAACCTACTGAAATCTAACAAATACGGATTTTCCACCATTTAAGTGTTCTTATACTGACAACACATGTGGGGCTGATGCTTCTATTTTCCTTCATTTTATTGAAATTACATTAACATTACAGGAAAGAGATATATGGAAACTCACTGATTTAAGTCAAAATAGGATGGCAGCAAATGAAATTAAATTTTACTATTAAAAGCAACTTTGCTTTCATGTAATTGGCTTTTGAAAAGCTGATTTTCAAAAAATTACATAAATTGCATCTAGTTCCTGTCTCAGAAAGCAATAAAAGCCATATTAGACGCACCTAGTGATATAAATGACTTTAAATTTTTTCAGAAACTTAAACAAATAATAGTAGAAAATCTAAATTTATAACAAATTTATATTCCTTTTTTGTATTGAAATCATAGAAATTTTTTAATTTTGGTGAATTTTTCTCTCTTAGACAACTTTCACAACGTTGAGTTGTGCAAGTTAGTCAAGCAACAATAGTGACAAGGGAATTAAATTAATGTTTTTCAGGACATCATCATTTTATACATGTTACAATGCTATTAACCCTCAGGAAAGTTATGATTCTTGTATCCATGATGCTTGCCATTGTACTGGAAATTTGTGCTATTGTGATGCTATTCACAAATATATAGCCGAATGTCGAAACCATAATGTTGAAATTGGTGAATGGATTGGAAAACTTGAGTGTGGTATGTTATTAATTTTTATGTCTATAAGATGAATTAATTTTATTGAATATGAAATTTTCAGAAAAACGTTGTCAGAATGGGACTGTCTTTGTAGATTGCGCCCCTGCTTGTTCAGAAACGTGTGATAAACATGAAAGGAATGATCCTCAATGTAATATTGAAACTTGTCGTGCTGGTTGTCACTGTCCTAGTCATATGGTTATGCACGAAAGGAATTGTATTTTACCAGAAGATTGTCCGTAATTTGATACTGAATACAGAAATATAATTTGTAATTATTTCATAGCTTACAAAGTGTAATCAAAACAATTGTAATAATAGGACCAAGTTATTCCTCACTTAATGCAATAAACTTTCAACCAGTGCTCAAATTATACAGTTAAATTACATCTACCACAGCACAAGACATAAACTATATGCCATCTCCTCTCACCCTTATCCTTTGTACCACCAACAGTAATATGAACTGGAATGAGTCTAAAAGATTTGTTGGCAATAAATAAAACACTGTTCTGGTGCACTGGTTTTTAACTGTTACCATAATTCTTTTTATTAATTCTGAAATTATATGTTACCGCTAAAGTGCAGAAACCGTTAATGTGCACATTACCTAGCTAATCTGCAGATTAACTGATTTGCTCC
>JAQFZN010000152.1:0-45784 GCA_034687075.1 Geophilus carpophagus
CACTTATTCATTCCGCGCCTAGTCACTTTGCTTTACTATACTAAACGCGGAATTTTTCAATCATTAAATTAAATGTATGCCATTACTTTCGGAAGAAAAATAAAAATCAATGACATTAAAATTTATCATTCCTCTTTACTCTATTATTTGCATTGAAATTTATTTATAAAACAAGTAAATTCTTAAACTCGGAATTTTTAAAAATATACCTTAGGTATTTAACTAATATTTAACAAGTGTATTTCACAAAAAAAACATCTCATTTTTTTTAAAAGAAAATTTTTGCACTTCCCCCCCCCCCCTCTAAAAAACATTTAGTTTTGAAAAATTACTTTTTTTTGCGCAAAATAATTTTCGCGCTATTTCATTTCGCGCCTAGTCATTTCGCGCCTAGTCATTTCGCGCCAAATCATTCCGCACTAAATATTAAAAATAAGTGCAAAATTATTCCACACTTATTCATTCCGAGCTTAGTATGCGGTCCCTCTCCCAGATTGTCGAAAAGCAGATATTGTGAGTTAAAAAAGTTAACTCCAGACGGCGCAATCATGACGCGCCAAAATTAAAGCAAGAGTTGTTAAGCAGATTTTATGTTATGTAAATATCTTGATTGGAACAAACTTCAATATTCAAAATTGAAATTTTTTTAATTTATGCAAAAAAATAAAGTAAATTGTATAAAGTAAAATGTATAATAAATAATTTTTATAATAAAACTGATAATTAAAATTTCTACGATAACAAAATAAAAAAATGAATAAAAATGTTTACTGAAGTATTTGTTCTTGACAACTCAACTATTTCCACAGTTCCAAGTGAAAAAAAAAGTTATAAGTAAACTTTTGGCTATCCAGCTTTTGGTGCCGTCTTCCGAGCATTCATCAAATCAAAATGTTTTAACAAAATACCATCAGTTGTCGCTCCAAACGCTATAGTCACCATCCAGAAGATCAACCAAAAAGCAATGTTTAACTTACAACTATTATTTAAAAATTCCATTTGTCGAGTTTTCATTTAGAGCGATAAAACGCACAGTTTTGAAATCGTCTTGGAGCGGAAATGGCACAATGTGATAAAGTGTCAAACAAACGTGGACAAACTCATTTCCGATTCTGCACGCACTCTTGTCACTTGATTGAATAACAGAGGGGAATTTTGATTCAATTTTGTGGCTCAATTGCGTCAGTCTTTAGTTTGTGCAATGTGTGCTTTATCTATCCTTGCCGTTTGTGCTGTCAAATGTTTCCTAATTTGCCTCTTCACTGCTCACAACATGCCATAGAGACACATACTTTCCAAACAAATTCTCATTTTCCCTCCTCCCAAATCTAAAGCCATGAAACTGAATGGATTAAAATCTGATTGTCATTCTCCAATGTTATTTAATACAACTCAAACTTATATTACTGTACAACATCTAATCCAACACTAAACATACCATAAATGAAAACAAACTAATTTTAACTTACAAAACACATGTTCATACAATAAATTGTATTCAACACTTTAAAGGAAGAAAAATATCATTTGTTTATGCGTAATGTATTCAGACAACTAATTTCTAGTAATTTTTAGCAGATTAATTTAATAACTGTTAAGTTTCAATGATATATAGATTAATTAGACGAATTATTATCATTTGGCCTTTCGTCGTAAATATGTTGGTTTTGTCGCTAAAATCTCATCATGGACTGTGGCTGCCTTTCCCTCCTTCCCCCAAATGCTTTAACTTTTTTCCTTATTTAAAGATAAGGCAAAATGTTTAACTCAAGTCCCTGTCAACAAAACTGTCTCATTAAGAGATTTAAAGATTATTATATATTTTTTGTACCCATACATTTTATTCACTTAAAGATTTTTTTTTCTGTTTCTTTTTTTACTGTTACATTATCAGTTATAAGTCTATATTGTTATTGCGCACTGCATCACAATTTTTATCTTCACATAATCAGTTCCACTAGTGGAAGTCACTTACCCAGTTTATAGTATAATAAATAATGCTAATTGCTATTTATTTTATGAATCCAATATTCGAATAATTTCCTTTATGCTGTTTATTTCTGATAGCATCAACTCAATATCGTGCACTCTCGAAAACAAATAATGAAATATAAACGAGAATCAACCAGTTAAATGTAATTTATTTATTCTAAGTTTCTAAAATTTTAATCTTTGTTTATCACAACGATTTTTCTAAGTTTCGATTTACATTAACTCATCTATCTGCCATCATGTTATGATTGTATGAACTGTTATTAAGACTGAATAAGTACCATGGCAACTGTCGCTTCAATAAAAACGTGACTAACCAAAACACATTAATGTCAATATGAAAATTTCATTCGAAACAGCTTTTATTTTTTTTACACTTCTTATCTTTTTAAGCTAACACCAGCTACTGTCAAAACCTATCATCATAAAGAATGTGTGTATCAGATAAAAAAAAGAAAAAGAGAAAAGAGAAAAGGAAAAAAAATGCCCATTCTCTCCCTAGTAACTGCCTCCGAAAACATCTTTGAAAGCCTTGTGGGCTTCTTTGGTAATAAGTTTTCAGTCTTTTGCCATTTACTCCCTCCAACTGTACTTTGATTCATGATCTGTCAAAACTAGTCTCGCCCACTCAACTATAATTCTTACACTCACCACTAGGTGACGACTAATGGCGTTTAATTACAGAGGAAAGCTCGATCCACCCACTGGGAGGATTTGAAAATATTTTTCAACACACTTCAAAAAATTCACATTCCTAGGTTGCATCTTGAAGCCTAACAAATTTGCTTGCTGTAGTGACATTTGCTCTTTGAAAATTTCCAATGGATTTTCCTGCAGCTCATTTTCTTATCATTTTGGCATCAGTTATTAGTGTATCCAAGGCTTAAAAAAATACAAAAATACGTGTATGAAAGAGGGCAAGTTTTGTATTTTTGAAGGCTTACTCAAATTGCCATTAGGGGGCCCCGACAAGAATTCATTGAAAAACGAGTGGTGGACAGATGGTACTGTGCAGATTGGGTGCACTAGGCTAGATACAATTGCCAAGATACCATCGCTTAGTTGCAAAGATTGGTCTCCACATGGCGCTGCCGTCGCCATTGTGAACAGGGAACTGCAACGTGTAGGGTAGGGGGATAACGTCGTCTTTTTTCCCATGAAAAATAGAGGGGAGAATATCATCTCAAGGTGTCTTTATGGTTGGAATATTTCAATAGCTTTTTGGCTTCCCGCCACTTGTGTGTTTCACACTTGATGTAGTGTTCTGTACACAAATTCTTAACTGCTGACCGATCAGGCGATCAGCGTGCTTTTGGATTAAAGATCTATATATTCAGTAAAAGATAATCTAACAACTGTTTGGATTCATCAATTCGAGGCAATCAACCTGCCTACTTTAGAATTAAAGATCTAAATATTTAGTTAAAGATAATATATAAATCACTTCAAGCAGAAATAGATTTGATATTAATTCAATTTTCATATCAATGTGGTGCAAAGCAGAAATCAATGAAAATGTTTATAAAATTAAAGAGAGAACAAGTTAACTTCTTAAAGTTTTCAATTGTTTTTAATATGAAGTAAATATTTTAATTCTACTCTCAAAAAGAAAATTTACTTTAACTTTTAAATTGATTTTATTCTATTTTAATGTGTTCCCCGTTTTATTTAAATTTATACACTGATTAATCAACAAATTTCATTCAGTTTAAATATTTAAAGTCAACATGTTTACTTCAAAATTTTAGGCTCTTTTTCCTTAAAAATGAAATTAAGCCTAAAATATTTTTTAAAGCAAATTATTACTATTTAGTGATATCAAGGCTTATTAAAATTTGGAGAAATATTTTACTTTTATAGGTATTTGCTTTTTAGGCATTTAGAAAACATCACCTAATTTTTTTCTTTTCAATTTACAGACTATAAAAACTTTGACCTCTCGTTTAAAATTTACGGTTAGTGATCACTCCTGTCAATTAAGTGATCAAGTAATGATAAAGTGAGATTGTAATGATCACATTTTAAACCTAATTTAATCTGACAAAGCGACTACCTCAATTTTAATGATTAAATAACGTGAAGAAGTGATCAATTACAATTAAAACATTAATAAAAAAAGAAAAATCTTTTTAAATACACAATACACACTTTTACTACGATGTCTGTTTAATAAAATAATAAATTTGTAAAACTCAGCCCATTCACTTGTTATAAAGTCTTAAAAGAGTTACACCTTAATGAAAGGACTCGCCTAGCAACGAGCTCCAACTATGTGCATTGTTTATTGTGTTGAATTATTAATTGGTGTATAAATTGTCCCGTTGACAAGTTCACACATAAATTTTATTTGAGGGTGACATTGCTTCAACTCCCCTTGTCTTTGTTTGATGGATGTGTGGGTGGGGACAAGTGAGCCGAGTCGGCATCGCAAATCCAAAATATTTCCTTCATCCACCACTGACTGTTTTCAAACAACACAACACGGGTCATGTAGCAATCTGTAAATTTGTGTGCACTGACCTCAACTGCGCTAAGAGATAAATCCACAATTGATATTCAATGGAGGAGGAAATTTCAAAAGGCATAGAGATGCAACCAGTTTTATAACCACAAACATCTCTTTTACCTGATGATGGGGGCGTTTGCCTTTGACAACAACAAGCCCTCTACCCATAAGTAGTTATAAAACCATCATCAAATCATCATCATCATCATTTTGTATCATTAAAATTCTTTTCCCATGTGGATATCGCAATCTTGTTAATTTCTAACTTTATTTATGTTGGTCTAACAACTTCATTAGGCCTAGCCCGCCATAGCACAACACACCCTGGTGAAATTAGGCTTAAACTGGCTTCAATTGCCCAGCGATTGGCTCTTGTTTACGAGGCTCAGCATGTCAGCACTACAGTCGGCGGGGGGATGTTTATGGTGCAAGTTATGGCCACTATTAATTCCCTTTTGCCTTGCACAGGTGATGCCGCCATCATTTGGAAATTGTATCCTGCTCACCTGAAGAGTCTATCAACAGATCCGCGGTCGAGCAAATCCCGCTTTTGCGGTTTGCGCAAGCATCACAAGCGGCTAAACCTTTTTCAACTTGAATGAATCCACGGGGCGAATTGTAATTGTGGCGTATTTATTAGCCGCTCTTATTACAGGTTTTAAACTTGACATTCGCATCGTGATAATGTGTATACGCAGTTAAATGAAATATCACGCGTTTGCCTCGCCAAATCACAGGTATTTGCTTGATTGGATAGTTTCTACCTGTCAAACTCTGCCGTGTAATTACCTAACAAAACACCAACCACACCAGCAAAACACTTTTCGCCGCTCATTTTCATACCTCATTTTTTTTCCTTTTTCAAAATAAAAGAAATTATTTACCAAACAAATTACCAACACCAATTTAACACTACAAAATGCGATGAATTTTGACTGTTTGTGCTTGGGCGTGGTTCTACCTTCGCCAAGAGCATATTTCATTAACCCCTGGTGACCCCTGATTGAATTGCTATTCTGCTGTAAATCAGACAACCTTGCACACACCTGTCAGACGGATTAAGGAAAAATATTTGCAACAATGTTTGTCCATGTCCCCTTATACAGAATACTCAGCATCTAAATCGGTAATAGACTACGCTAACTGATCAATCGCGCCTCCCAATAAAACGCTCATCCATTAAACATCCCAGGGGCGATTTCCGGTCATTTATCAAGATGTCCATGACGAAGCTCCCTTAGGCATAAGAGTCATGAAACCCCACTGGAATATGGAAGAGAGATAAGAAGAATGATGAGTCGTCATCAAGTTAATATTATTTATATCGACATGGATCAAAAAAGGCAACGATCAGGAGTAAAAAAAAAACTATAGAAAATAAAAAGAAAAGAGAAATTAAGGTTTCAAAGAGTTGAACGGTTTGTTAATGGAGTCTGGATCTCACAGCGGGAATGGATTTTCTTATTTACTCGTCTAATTTTTGTTGACTCATTCGAGTAAATTGAAAAGAGAATTAATTAAAAGGCAGTTGAGTTTTCAAACTTGTTGTTAAATAGAAAGATGCTCTTAAAGACCATTTGCTGTCCCTTGTCAGCAGTGGCGTCGTCATCCATTCGTCTTATTGCTAACGAGGAGGGCGCGCCCACCCGCCCGCATTCCACGGCTCCATCAATGTGGGGGAGGCGGCAAACGTAAATCCTCGTGCTTGCCTTTCACCAACCTCGCTTACCAGGTGTGCTGATTACAATCAAAGATTCCCTCTCTCTCCCCTTTTAAAAAATTCAAAAAAAAAATTTACACATACACAACTTAACAAACTCATAAATTTTCAAATTGGTTAAGTTTTTCCAAACTTTACTTTCTGACATTTCAAGGGCAAAATGTTTGACCCTTGTCACAGAAGCAGCAACCTTTTCTTTACCTCTCCTCCCTCCTTTTAGGCCCCTTGATGGTGGTGGTGGGCCAACACTAATTGGCCAATTCCGTGTCATTCAGGTGCTCGCACTGTTCCTTCAAATCCCCATCCATCTTTGTCAATCAGTAGCAATTAAACGCACTTGTGGGAAATGCATTGTGCAACTAATTTTTTTCCTTTTTAAATTCAAGGACACTCTAAAAAATTGGCCATCTTGTTATCTTTTTTTCATTTTTTTATTCTAGTTTTTTAATTTTAGATATTCAATGGACATCAATGATACAATTTAATTTTTTTTTAACACGTCCAATTAAGGATGAATATCATTTTAATACGAAGAGGAAAGGAAAAAATTAATTTAACATTTTTTAATCCACTGATTAATAGAAGTATTTAATATTAAGCAGCATGTCAAATTAATACATAGTTAAGTTAAACCATTATTAAACAGTAAGTTAAGTACTGATTACAATTTGAATTTCATTACCTTTTAGTTTTAGTCTTTTACTTACGTGTTTCTACTTAAAATCCAATATAATCAAAAATTATCTACTTGAGTTAATGTATGTTATAATAAAAACGAAGGGACTACTGTTAAAAATTCCTCTCATCCGTTTTAGGGAGGGGGTTTGAAGATGAGCTGGTGCAAACATCACATTTGACAGAATTCAACCAAGCGTAGTAGCCATTTTGAACGCTGGGGTAATTGTAGCTTTCACTCCGCGGGGGCGCTCTGACTTTACGTGGCCACTGTCGCGTTAAAATAGTCCTCAATTGCAAACTCTTCCTTCAAACATTTTTCACTTTTATATACAATTACTAAACGTCAATACATGTAGAAGAATTCCACAAATTTTTAACAATCGCTTTGTGTTTGGGTGGTCTTTGTTGAAAAATAATTGCACTTCAATCTTGAAAATACAATAGACAAGAATAATTCTTAATAAAAAAATGTTGCGTGTGCTGAAGACAGAGAAAGGGGTTGTTGGAGAATGGTTGTTTACACATCAGATGAGACCGCTATCATTCCCTGGTTAATTAACGGAAGTTAATTAATTTAATTACCCCCTCAAACTCGGTTGAGTGAAGAAAAGTTTGCCACTCTTAACAAGTAGGAAAATGTTACTGCATGTTCCGGTTTCGCTTTTCAAAATATATTAAGTTGAAATTCGAAATAACAAACACACTTCCGTTGCCGTTCACACGATGCAAATGTGTCCTTTGTTCTTGGGACCATAAACAGGTCACTGGGTATAATTTGTTGTTACCTGTCTCATTGTTTCTGTCACTATCAATTTGCTTTCTCCCTTAATTTATTATGTCATCAATTGGAGCATTGAGCGCAATTCTATATTAGGTCTAAAATATTGAGGCGTGGTCGCCATTTCTTCAATTTATTTAATCATAAAATGCCGATTTTCATGGTTAAGCTTTTTTATTTTTCTTACGCTTGCCACTCTCCACACCTGTTCTTAGGTCTTAAAAAAATTGATTTGTTTGACGATTTTTCAGTTTTTATTATTATTTTTTTTTACTTTGAATAGCTATTTATTATTCTTTTTTAATTCTAGAAAACTTGCTAATTCATCACCCACAGCCACCTGGTGATCAAATGAAGTCAATTTGCAAGCAAGAAATGTTTTGTAACAACCCAAAAAAATAATCCAATGCCTTAATTAGCCCAATTTAAACATTCATAAAACAATAATTTGAATATAATAATAAATTTCAACTTTTAACACTTTAAAAATTTAACACAATCGTTTAAATTATATTTGCTCCCTTGCTTTTCAAGGTTATTTTTTGTATTTAAAAACAAGCGAAAATAAGATTGCCTTTATATACACAGTAATGTAATGACTGTAACCATCTGTAACGAATTATCCCTTCTTTAAATAATATAATATGACGAAAAACATATTCATGCCTCGTTGCATCATTCTAAAATAAGTTAATAGAAATTAAAATATTTAATAAACAAAAGAGAAAGTTGTGAATTTATCTAGCACATCTCAAGCATATGAAACGAGTAATAATTTTACTATCAAACGTAGCAAGAAAGTTATACAAGTGAAAGTTAAAATCCAATTGCTCTAATATAAAATTCTGTTGCTACGTCCACGTAGCTATCACTCAAAAATTGACGTCCAATCGAATGGCAACAGCGCTCTCACCTGCCCTGTAATTTGACGGAATAAAACACCGCTGCCGGCCACACCTCAACCCCCTGCCCCTCTCACAACCTCATCACAACTGCCAATTGTTTGACAGGCAATTGACATGCCCTCCTACGTACCGAGTACATATGTAGTCCTTGAGCTAGTTGAGGAAGATAACCGTTTAACATGAAGGAAAATATATTTTTTTCATAATAATAATAATAACAATAATAATGGAAAAAACCGTAAAAACAAAAGAACAAATGAATACTCAATGTAGAACATATTTATGTCTTTTACAAAACCACCTGCAGGATACTAAATGTGAAAGAGAAAAAGAAAATATATTGACTAATTATAGAACACACAATAGCAATTGTATTTCGAATTTCCTCAAGCTAATCAAGAAAACAACAAATTGTTCAAGTTCACTCATCAAATTGAGCATGTCATCTGTGTGTCACCTCCTTTTCCGCCTTCTGTTCATCTTCAAACACCTGTGACAACCAATGATCAGTCGCATGTCACAACAACAACACACGAACAACAAGTTTGCGATTCGCTTATTCATAATGGAATCTCAAACACTTTTTCAATACGCCGTAGAGGAAGTTAATTGCGCTCGCACCTGTTTTTATCTTTTTCATTTCATCACACAAAAGAGTGTGTTTTATGCGTCTTCTCAATCGTGAGCGTTTCCTCCCATCGTTGCATCCGCTTTATGGCACCTGGTGTGAAAGGTTCGCGAGCTGCCAAATTAATTTTAATACTTGTAAAAACTCCTCCTCTTGACTCGGCAGCCATTTTCTTGTGCCCTTTATATGGTATTTACGCTTTTTCTTCTTTTCATTCACTGAGTCTTGTGTCACCAATTTCCCCTTATCTCAGGTCACGCACAACTGACAACGGAGAAGACTCTGATAAGCTCACTCATATCCACACCCACACACGCGTATATATATATAATAAAAAACAAACCCAACCCCCATCTTTTTATTATTATACCAATGCAATAAATAGAACTTTAGGGATATAATCTAATTTTCATAATTGAAACGAGAAATTAGACTTAATCGTCTCATCTTTATTACCGAACCACACTGCTATTTTGTTTTATCTCATTTTGATCCTATCTGCACCTCTTTTATTTTTTTCTCTTCTCCACTACATCTAATGGCGACCACATGACCATCATCAAGAAGAATCTCCCCCTTTACACATCTAAAAGAGTTTTATTAATAGCATAAAAATCGAGGATGCAAAGGATTGTGCACACTGCTCGCCCCTTCTCATACTCAAGTTGTAGCCAACTTTTCCTATTCTATTTACACAATTTTCAATTTGCTTGATGCGAAGCAGAACAAATACGCTTTCTTAAATTGCTTTACGATTTCTTATCTCTTCAGTGGATCTGTCGTCATTTTTTCCATCTTTCAATCCCAGCTGGGATTCTCTTTTTGTCGTGTGGTTTCCAGTCTGCATCTGCTCATCCTTCTTCGTTTTTCCGATAGCGCAGATTCCAATCTCTCTTTCCATTCCTTTCGCCTTTTATCGCACACCGAGCTTTTGTCCAGCCGAGAGGAAAACCCGGAATGAAAACGGAAACGGGCCCAAAGTCAAAATAGAAGCACACACACGCACAAAAACCCTCCTCCCCATCTATATACCTCAATAAAAGCAAAAACCCTCTTTATAGCAACCATGTGGAGGGGATCCGTTATCAGAAGGAGGGGGGAAAATGCCATCAATGGAACAAAGATGGCGAACTCAATTCAAGCCAAAACATTAATTTGTGCACTTAATAGATTGCAAGTAGCAGTAAAAGTGTTGAGTCAAGTGGACACGAGGCAATTTGTTTTCTTTACTGCTTTAGATATTTCCTGGCCACTGACTTTTCAATCTGTCTCCTGATCCCGGTCGTTGCTTCTGGTCCATTTCCCATCGAAATAACCCTCATTGGTCTGTGTCGATTCAAACTGAGAATATTATTCTCCAACTTAAAGACGCCTCATTAATAACAATACTGCCTCGGGCCAAGCACACGCGAGTCTTCACTCGCTTCATCCGTCTTCGTCTTTGTTCAATTGGACACAATGACACCCACAACCCTTCAAAAGAATTTCCTTTTACACTATATTATTCCCAAGTTAGCTCTTTTCTATAGTTTTTTTTTGCTCCAAAAAATACAATTACACGTCCGTTTAGTTTAACTTTTTTTTCACTGACCGCTTCGAATGGACATGTTCCGGTCATTTGGAGGGGTGGGAGGATTAAGAATGACATTCATCGAGAGGGGGTGTTATACGATTACCCGTAACACCTACTTTTTCCTCTCCAAGCCCCATATTTTAACGGGATTCTTTAGTCCACTACTTCATTATAACAACATTCGGAGAAAAAATTATGTAATAAAATTAAATCCTTAAAGTTTCACTTTTTTTAAAGTTTCAGTTTCAAACCTAATTTTCCCTCAAGTTTTTTTCGCTAATCAACACTTAAATGTATCCCGTTGGCAGCACGTTAAGAGTTGATAATATCGAGAGTGGTCAGTTTGCCTGTCGTTGTTCATCTCTTGTTGGCTGATCAAGCCGCATCAGTAATGTCATTTCAGCTTACAATCACGCAGTATCTGATGCATAGACAAATCGAAGGAAAGTGGACGATGTGTTGGAATGCCTTTGGTTGGCAGGTGTTGTCGTCTACTCAGGCTTGATTGGCGTGAATAATGGACGGGATTAAAATTTGGCCTCAGCATCTTGGACAGGGTAATTGCAGTGCTCACCATTTGAGGTGAGAGCATTTCCGGCCTGAGGGCGTGGTTATAGACCCCTCATGCAAAAAGTAGTTTCAATTGGAACCCCCTCCAGTCTACTTAATCGTTTTTCTCAATTAACAATTTTTTTTTCATTCTTTTTCCACCAACCTCTTAACGAGTTACAAACATCGCTGAATTTATTTATTTTTTATTTTTTCAAATAAAAAAGAAAAAAAAATTAAAAAAAGAAAAACCCATTTCGGGTTTGTAAGCGAGGTTGTGTGCTTGGTTCAAGCAATTCCTCTTTGCAATTTTGCCGGAGGGTGCATTGGTGCTCGGCGGTAAACCCATCATCGCGTTTGGCAGGTTGGCACTTGGCTGAGATTTATAGTGAGAAGCAGAACGGCGCTCAATTTTGATGCCTGTGGCACCATCACCGCCCCAATATCATCGATGCCACGTTTGGGCCCTCCATATTTAAAAAAGTTCAACTCTTTAAAGCCATTCTTTCACCTTCTTCAATGGTGGTCCCGTACTACACATACTTTTGATTTTGCTGAACCAATTACTCAACATAATTTCTTTAAATTACTCGGTAGAAAACAGGATACGTGACTCAAATCCACGTAAGAATAAACATTAAAAAAAAATCGAAATAGGCCAATCTTTTAAACTTAAATTTATATCGCTAAGCGATAATTTTTTTTACCGTATTCAATTTGTAAAGGAAATTAAGATAGTTAAAGCAAGAAATAATATAATGATACGAGTATAAATTTTTTTAGCACGTCTCTATCAGCAGTCGACATGTTGAGAAAAATGAAATGTTTGTGATGAAATGAAAATGAAATCATTTTCTCTCGTTGTTATAATTCTTTAGCCAGAGGCTAGTGCGCCTTATCATTGTCTGGTGCTAATGGCCGATGTCAGAAGTCTGGAGGCGAGAGTAATTGGGAGTAATGAATGGTTTTAAATGGGATCCAATTCAAAGAAACATGACAAGATAAAGTCAACTGATGACGGCCAAAAACACACTTGACGCCCACCATTTTCTTCTTGCCACTTCACTGCGTGTCATTCAACCTCGCTGCCAACGCATCAACTTGCACCTAAAGGTTTCATTCCCTACTTGCATTTTTAATCATGCATAATTAACTGCAAAGTCCGTTTTATAGCTTTGCGATCGTTAATCCAAATTAACCAAATTCATTCACATGATCTTATCGAATTAAAAATAAAAAAAGAAGGAAAATAATGATAAATAATAAAAAAAATAGTGAAAACATGAGCTAGTTTAATCGAAGAGGCAATTGCTGAACGCAGTCAATCATCGATTAATTGCCACTTGGTGAATCATGTGTTTGCTTTCACGAATAATTCTGCGATGCTAATAAGATAAGGCTTAACTTGCCCAGATTTATTGCTGCCACTCACCTCAACAACTTCTTCCTTCAATACACAACGCTATACGACGCTTGTGGAATGTGGAAAGCTCGTGTGATTTATTTGTTTTACATCACGGCTAACTATCACCCTTGGTACCCCTTGTTTTCATAAGTTTTTATTATTCAAATTTGTAAATAATAAATAAGACAATGCAGTGGAAACTTGTTTCGAGAATACACTTTGAAATGTAACTAACTGAGAAATGATAGCAAAAAAAACAGCCTTTCATCGTGTATTTCGACTACTGCCATGTCATGTTTACATTCCTTACAAATAAAAGGCTCAAATTTGCGTCATCTTTTGATTTATTTTTCTCTCTGTGGCTTACCTCACGATTTCCCATTTGCAATCCGCTTGGCTTTTTCTTTCCGCTCGCAAGGTGGCGCCCCTGATGGATGGCGCCTCATGGCGAGTAGGGTGAGGGCCAGCCACATTAACCCACTGATAAGAACACTAACGTTTATTAAGTTGGACCTATTCAACACACAATACCAGCTTCTAAATTCCGCCACCAGATTGCAATGTTCTATCAAACCACTGTGTAAGCTGACTGTAAACAGTCGACGCATTTAGAAAGAAATACGGTTTCTGAAAATAAAATAGAAATAAATTTAAATTGTTAAATTTATAATTTATTTTTTTTTACATCACAAATTTAAGTTTAAGTGTTTTCGATCTTATTAAAACGTCTATTTTATGAATAAACATATTAATGTAAATGTTAAACTTTTATTAGTTTAACATTTATGTTGAGTCATAAATATTAAGTAAAATATTGAGCTATATTTTTTTTTGCAAATAAATAAACCTTGAAAACTTAAAGACTCATCACCTTTGCATATTTCCATAAAAAAAAATCTAAAACATTTCTGTAAGAAGCTACAGAGTTTATAATTAATAGAAAAACTGCAAATCGAAAATGACTTTGCCCTATGTTTAAAGAAAAAAAAGAGAAAAAAATACGCGTAGGAGCTCGCAGACTGAGATGAGTTGCAATACAAATGCTGTTGCGTTGAAGGGGCGTGGTTTGGAATTGGTTGAACGCCGAGGCAAGGTGGAGGGAGGACGCGCTTCAATTGCTATACGTGTGAGACCCCGAACGACCTCTGGAGGCAGTTTCATAAATCACGCAGTTAACGAGCACATTGGGAAGAGCAGCCCGGCTCCCCCAACCCATCCTCACCCTCTCCACCTACTCACTTTTCCCGCCTTGTTTTATGACACCGGACCGAGCACCTCCTATTTTTTATATATATTTTTTATTTGGATCAACTCTAACTAAATAAACATTAAAATGTTATAGATAAGAGTAATGGAAATAAAAACAATATAAAACTCTCATGAAATTATAACTAAATCTAAATTGTTATTATAAACAACCCCTCAACCCAATTTGATTTTAAAAAATATGTTTGATCCTGAAATATGAGCGCAACTCCCGCCCCCACAAAATGGCCGTCAGCTATGATACAATGTTTTCTTAGGTAATAAGCACTTGTTGAGAGGTGTTGACCTTGGTCCACCGACACAGCCCCATTGGCTCAGACAAGAGTTTTGATTGGAATTTGCCCATGATGAGACTTTAATGGAAGGAAAGAAAATTTATTTGCGTCTATTAAACTGCGAGTAAAATATTGGGCCTCACATTCATCACACTTAATTAGCAAGCACATGACATCACAAATACTCACCTGCTTCGATTTAAAATCGTTCAGCACTCCTCCTCATTCTTTTTCTCTATTTTGCTTCAAGTTTTTAAGCTACGGCTTGTAATCAAGGCCCTGTTTTAATCACATTACGACGCGCCTCGTCACCAGTTTAATATTCAAAGTGTATTTGCACTCCTCCCCTTCCACGACTCCTGCGGGATTTGTCGATTAAATCTTCCCTTTTGATTTCCTCTCTTTGTCCACAGAGGCCGCTGCTGCCGCTTTAATCGCAGCTTATATACTTCGTTTTATTTTGTGTAATAAATTTCCCATTCCGTCTGCAAGATTTTATCTTTATCCATTACTGGACACTATTAATTACCTTCAAACAAAACATTCTTTTTTTTGGTTAAACCCAAAACTTTATCATCTGCTAGTTTTTGATATTAGCCGAACCTTTCTTGTTTACAAACTGATCAGCTACCGTTGATTAAAAAAGAAAAACAACAAAAATGATAGTTGTTAGACATATTAAAAAAAATTAAAAAAAAAGAAAATATTTGTTTTCAAACGATCAAATATTTTTTCTAAAACATGTAAACAAAGCGCGAATGAATCAATTTTATTGTCATGAAATAAACTCACCAATAAAAATTACAAACAATGAACACCGAGTATTACTTAAGTAAATTGTAACATTTTTAAACAACTTCTCATTACATGACCCTCGTTGAAGAGGTTATCTTTGGTGTGGGAGCATGGCGTTGCTTATACTTAACAAGCTAATGACCTTTTAATAGTCCTTTTGTGATACCATTTCGTTAGTTGTGCTGTCTGGTCGCCAGAGGGCTCGCCACACTTCCCGCACTAAATCAACGTTTTATTTATGAGGTGAGTCTTAAGGAGTCTTTGTTTTCAAGTAAAAAAAAAAATAATTTACTAAAAAAAAAATTCACTCCGAGAAGGGATTAGTAGTCTCTAAGGCACCATTTTGTTTTTTGAGTGTCTCAAATGAATGTCATCAATTTTATCTGCGATCATAACTTTATTGCATCGAAGCATATCAACACAAGATCAACCCACTTCTAAGCTCGATAAATTAGTAAATAATGTCCATTGTATTAAATGCGACTTGTCATCTCGATAAGCCATTCGATATTATGTTTTCAAATCAACATGACAACAATAACAACCAAAAGCAGAGCTTCTCCTATAGATCTTCTCTCTTTTTTGTCTTGCAACTTCCCCTCTGATGAATGCCAACGCGTCAACCTTTGCTGCCCAATCAAGAAAACTTGTGCGTGTAAACGGGAGATAACAAGAAAATCGTGTACAAACCTTGTATAAAAATATAAGACTGACCTTCTAGCTTATTACAACAAGTTCACTTAATTTTCGATAGACACTATTTCATTTTGATGAATCTCTTCAATTGCAAATGGCCCGTGTAAAACATTTTGCAAAAAAAGAAGCAAAATCCAATTTTTTTTTGAAAAATGCAAAACCTAACTAAATTTAGAAAGTTCTTATCACATTTATATTGCATACTTGTTTTAAATTCAGCCCCTGAATAAATTACCTCAAAAGGAAATGATTCCTTTAGTATATTTATACACACCTTAACTCATTTTTTAACGCTTCCTGAACGCAAATAAAAAGCCAAAATGGCGTTACCTATTGTGATTCTAATGGGTGCGAATGTGGTGATTTGTATGCTTGGCTGCTAGCATAATAAATTCCTTAAGTAGGTTGCCAAGTGTCAGCTCAGTTGTAAGCTTAAATGACACTCTGATTAGACCCTTAGGCATTTATCTTTTTACATTTTTAAATTTCTTATGTCTTTTATTCAATTATTTTTTCGTTTTCAATCTCACTTTCATTTTTTTTTCTCTTTCAGCTTTAAAATTCAATCAACCAATCCCTCATCTCTGATACAATTCACTGGCATTCTCTCTTTCTAAGTGCTGTATAATACAAAGCTGCCATTTTGTTACATTTTGCAACAAATTCCCTTAATTAAGTGACCGGTCGAGACCTCTATAAGTGGGGGAGGAGGAATTTTAATGGGGTCGTGAGAAAATTGTACCTTAGCTGCCAGATTTGATAAGCCCCACAGGTGAATGTGTGCCTTGTCACCTTATGAAGACAGCAGGAGGTAGTTTCACCCTTTCAATCTGGTACAAACTTAACGTCGTTAGCTAGCAACTTGTAATCGATTTTTCATTGGTCTCTCAAACGTTACGGCATCGTAGTCAGGGGTTCGTTACTCCTTTGACCCTTTGCTTTGGATCCGCAGCGATGGGCCGTCCAATTTGATGACCGAACTCGTTATCTGGCGGGAAAATTGCTGCCAATTGAGTTATTTCCACGGCCGCGTGTGGCCTCAACATCAAGTCTCAAATTAATGTTTCCATTCAATTCCTAATATCGCAAATTTTCCTTTGTCATTAAATTCGAATATTTCAATCACCTGCTGCTTTTGTAGTAATAAAATTTACGGGATAACGGAGAAGATAACCTCATTATAAAAATAAAGTTTTTAACTTAAATTTTTATGTCGGAAATAAGCAGCAAATTAGATTTGATTACTATGAGAATAGTTATAAATTTTTCTTGTTGACAAGTTAATTGACAACTTGTGATGTATAGAGTGCACTATAAATAAATGAGTTCATTTTTTTAAGTTAAAGTATTTTCATTTGACAGTATAAATTAATTGAGAAATTTAATTTCAAATTTTTTTTAAAAGTATTTTAATAATAACAGTTAAAAAAATTCATTAAAAAATTCATTACTTACAAAGCATTACATATTCAATTCAGATTTAGTTTTATTAAATCTGAGAGTAACTTTTAGGATTATAAACTGGTTGAAATTGATGTAATTCGAAACGAATCACTGGAAAAGTAATTAATTACTTTAACTAATTTTCAATTATGTGCTTATCGGGTGTCATATTAACCGAGTATGTCAGTTTTTAACTGCACAACCGATAGAGACAACAACATTGACGCTTCTATAAATTACGCATCTATATAAACATATCTTTAAATTGAGTGTTGATTTCAAATATTTTTCCAAAATCTTCTCGTCGCCGATTTTGTTAGTCCTTCCTCGTGGGCAGTTCGCATCACGACGTGGTCGGCTCTGTGGCCCTCAAACCCGTAATTTGGCGATCGTATCGGTTCAGTTGTTTTCAGCGGGCATTAATTTATCGTTTAAAATAGAGTTGATTATGTGAATCTGTTGGCGAGCCAAATGTGGACTCCGTGGGCCGCTGGGAGCAGCGAGTTATTGAGGAGCAGCAGTAATTTTCCGTTTAAGTTTGGGAACTGTCTAATTAGAGTAATAGAAGAGAGATTTGTTCTCCCAACAAGTTTGATACCAAGTGATGAAGACTTGTTTGATTCTTATCAGTAGAACACACACGAATCCGCACACTCACTCACTGACCGCACTCACTTCACTCCTCTGCCCCCGGAACTAAAAATGAGGAGGAGGAGACGTCTTTATTTCATTCCCATACGTACAAGATTTTCGATGTGGAAAAAAATGTAATACTTAGAAATAAATAGAATTTTTTTTTTCAATAAAAAGAGGTTGCAATAAATGAGTTTTAATTTTTCATTTGAAAATTAAAATTTCAATTAAAAAATTTTGCTTTTTTTCATCCCAGAAAACTTTATTTTCTTTTTATTAAGTACATTTTGTTCCAGAAACGGAATATTATTATTACATAAAATAATAATTTCAAATTTAATATTAAAAATATAAAATTATTATTACCATATTTTATTTCAATATTATTTTTAAAGAATAGCAATTTAATAAAATCTGAATTTAACCTTTATATGCGTCCAAGTGTAAATATCCACATGACTGATAATTTCTAAGACAACATTTTTTGATCATATCCTTCCTCCTTGTTACAAATTAGAAGCGGGAAAAAAAGAAACAAATCCACCCATACCTTAATTACAGTCTATCTTGTTGTAGTAACAGCCATATTTCTTGCAGAGGGGGTTTGATATGTGTGAGAAACTTCGATTTCTTGGGCTGTCAAGAAGGGTCTCTGGCGGTGTCTTCTCTAGATTTATTAGAATCATTAATTAAGCGTAAAATGCAGCGCATAAATCTGTCGAGCACCGGGGGTAATCAGCAGCCGCGCCCCCAACTTTTCTTTTATTTTTTTTTCTTATTAATTAAGTATACGCCATTTCTCTTCACTTTTTATTGTAAGTACACGTAGACACGAGATTTGTACAAAGAAAAAAAAAATAAAAGGAAAAATGAACTGCAAAACAAGTGATTTCAGCGAAAAACAGCGGTTTTACGACTATGAATACCGTTTCTCCGCTGCGCTATAAGTTATATACTAAATGCAATAATAATAATAATAATAATATAATAATAATATTAATAATAATAATAATTAATTAATTGTAATCAATTCATAATAATAATAATAATAGCAATTAATAATTCACACTCAGTTCATGATACCGACTACAGGAATAAGTACATTGAGAAAAATGTGGTATTGCCTGCTCTTTTTGTTTATCTTTTTTATAATAATATTAGTGAAACACAAGAAGAACGCGATTCTGTACACGGCTACTACTTCCGGTCCCACCCTCTGATTAAAAGTGTGTCGTCTGTGTAGTGCACAAAAAAAACCCCATCAACCAGCCATCAATCACATTCTCAACTTCTCGTTCTTTCTCCAATTCGAGCTTTTTATATTAACACACATTAAATGTAATTCGCTTCGCTGGCAGTGACGTCTGGTGAGAAAGTTATGTCTTGTCGTTGGCACTCAGGGACTAAGCCAGCGGGACGATGATTGCGGGAAGGGCCCGAACCCTTCGGGTTCTTTCCACGGCCGTGCCTGTGCCCCTTCGGACACCAAGAGATGGTACTTGGGGCAGCCGTGGGATGAATTTCCTCAGGCCATTGCACCCACCATACTGTTCGATGTGGCGAGAGACAATCCGCTGGGTCCCAGATGCAAGCTGGTCGAAGTCGCCGCCAGCGACAAACCAGACGTCGACATGTTCATAGGTGGTGCTGACACGAATGAACCGGGCATCGACATTGGCATGTTGGTGTTGTGCATGTAATGCGACATTGACGGCGCAAATGATGAGAACTGCGCTTTGTCCAATGGTTTCAGCACTTCTGGAATAGCCAACATACCACAACCGTTGCTGTTGCATTTCTTGTTCTTTTTGCTTTTCGAAGACAGTTTCCTGTTTCGGGTTTGAATTCCCTCCTTTTTCATTGTTAGAGGCCGATTTACCTAGAACATAAAGTAGCAAATGTTTAATATCATTAAAATTTCATTGCAAATATTAAGCAATAAATCATTTTATTAAAGCATACTTTGGATGATTCAACATTTGCCCATCTGTCTGATTACGAATAACCTCGCCCGCAGTCATTCACATTTAAATATTCAAATAAACTCTTTACATCAACCGTTAAGCTTATAATTAAACTGTTTTTATTTTTTTTTCTTTATAAAATGATGAAGTCCTGTGAAAACACGTCCCACTCTATTATTTTCTTTATAATATGCCGAGACTACACCTAACTGATTAAAGTCTGATTCTTGACATTCTTAAATCATGTTATTAATTCATGATTAGAAAGAGTCTTACATACTTTAAGACTATAATCATTTCATCATGTACGTATTCATTTCATGTCATCTCGAACTTGAGCTCTTCTTTTTTATTTTTATATATCTTAGCAACGCTTCAGAGGATTATTTAATAATGTAAAATAAAAGGTTACAAGAATTATAATTAAAAATTTCAAAAATTTAATCTTTTTAACCAATCGCCACAAACTTCCTGCGAGATGTAACAACAGCACGATTCGAAATGAAAGAATAAAATAAGTTGGCAAACCCACAAGGTGGCCTCATAAGTCAAAACTCAAAGTATCAACTTATCATCATCATCATATGCCATATATTATTTATTGCCTTATCATTCAAATTACCCATCTGAGCATAATTCTTTCTCAAAATCAAACATCAACAGATAGAACATTTACTTGTCCAAGTTTCCAACTTTAAAATTTTATTTAATCCGTATAAAACCCAACACATATATACATGAATACACCTGTCCCCACAGGGCGGTCATTTGCTTACAATTTCAACACTTTGATTGTACGTTTTGGCCATAAATCCTGGTCCTTAACAAGTTCCAACTGGGTCTAGGTCAACCTCTATGCAATTTCGCCCTAACCACATACTCATAACCACAAGCAATCAAAGGGGCAAATTGCCCCTCGTTGTCGTCGTGTGGCGCATTTTATTTTTTCCCCGTACACAGCAAACTTTTTTTAAGGTTTAAATTTTTTTATGCCATAGCCAGGTGCGTGCATCTACCTGAACATTAAAGGATATTGCAAGCAAGAGGCCTTATTAGCAGCCATATATTATCAACAGCGTGTAGGAAATGTCTTCCTTTTACCTTTCTCACTTAGTCTGACAGATAAATTACCCGCAACTCACTTGTTATTATGTAATCAGGTACAAAACTGTGCAAGAGAGCAAAACGCATCATTTGCATCAGCTCACCTTGTCCCTACATTCCATTTTTCTTCTACAAAAATCAAACTCACCACTTGTTTTTCGAGTAGACAAGCGAAAAAGAGAAAAACTAAAACTTGCGAGTCTTAAATTTGCCCAGCAGGCAGGAAGCCGTCCATTACGAATCCCCGCTTAGAAATTGCTTCATTCATCTTAACATTGTATTTTCTACTGAATTAAATGAGGACTTAAAAAACATTTCATTCATCACAGTGCGCCATTTACATAATTGAAGCTGACACACACAAGTGAATTAATAGCAAAATATTCAAATCGGACTAACGAACGAGTTTAAAAAATCAACAACCATAATGAAAAAATATTTAAACTCAACTATAAAAATAATTAACTCGATACAAAAAAACAATAAAAAAATTCTTTAATGAATATCAAAACATTCAACGCTTCTCTCCTCTAATAGTTTTAAATAAGTCACTGAATTGAGAGACGCCATTTTTCCGCATGCTAAATGACAAGCTGACATCTGCCCCCGAGCAATCTGTCAGACCTAAACTAAGGTTAAATCCAAGGTTAATGGATTTGCAGGCCCTAATCTAAACTCAATCCCTCTCCCCCACGCCACTAGCAATAGGAAGAAGCCAAAAGCATCAATGACTTTTTCATTAAAAGTGAAGTGGAATGTTGTAGCGAGAAACCTCATTAACCTTACACACAAAAATATAAAAAAATCAAAGAGGATTCTGTGTATGCATTATTAAAAAGTTCAAATTTAAGCTTCTTAATTTGAAAACTATTTTTATAATAATAATTTTACAATAAAAAGTTGTTTTTAATATTATTTTTTCTTTTATTAATTACAATTAAACTTTAATTATTATAATAAGCTTTATAATCTCTTTATACATGACAATGGTTGATTTAATTTAATTAATAGTTAAGATTAGATGTATATTTTAGGACCGAAAAAACATATTCCATCACCTAATTAAAATCAAGAGTGACAGGTTTGAAAAATAATGCAAGGTAATTAGAACAGAGATGTGAAAAACCTGGCGTTAAAGGTGTCAAAACATGATTGAAAAAAAAATTCATTCAGTTATAAAAGTAATCTGTTCTAAAGCTACAGCTTTAATATAATACTAACATTGATAGGAAAAATACAATAGTTTTTAGTAATGTGCATGGTCTCTGTATATGCATTCAAACATATTGATAACCTGTCCAGCTTCTCAATTATGAAAAAATTATTAAAAATTAAAAAAAAAAACACTCTTTAATTAATTTTTTATCTCCTCTGCATCGAAATTCAAGCTTTTGGTCATGTAAATATATACTATGCACTATGTATTAAATTTTTTCCATTGTATCATTTTCTAAAAAAATATTTAAAATTGAAATCTGTAATTTTTCAGTTCAATGGTCCCTTTAAAAATGAATCAAACATTCAATTTTTCACCTTCTAAACAAAACAAAAAAAATAATAATAATAAAATGGTTTCAATTAATTACCACCCAAACAAACAAAAAAAAACTATCATTATAACACGGCGCGTTCCACCAGCATTTCCTGCGATAATAACACGATTGATTGATATGGTAAAAGATTTGGACGCTTCCGTCTTTTGTTTGTACAAGAAAAACTAACCTGAAGGGGGGAGAAAAAAGGGTGTCATTAGCATCCATCAGGTAAATTCGCATCAAATTATATCCAACCAACTACTGACGAGGAAAAACGTGAAGAGACGCTCAAGGGGAACGCAAAGAAATACTTTTACCTTTACAGGCAACACCACACGTCCATCGTTTCCGGTCGGTTAATAACGGAAATTGTATGTACCACCAGAGAGATTTGTTTCCTTACATCTCCACACGTATTATTAGGCAAAAACCACTAATTGAGTGATGCTTCATTTTAGCCTTCTTTATCGTTCAATGGCGCTTCTTAATATTTACCAGAAAATTTTTTTCCTTTACTTTTCACGCCCAAACACTTAAACATTTTTATACCGAATTTCCGGTCACAGACAAAAAAAAAAAAGTAAAACTGAAATTTTTTATTACTTATATTTTTTTATATATTTTAAATTTTCTATTGGCGAGCTAATTAGTTCGCTTCTCGCCCCGCCATTTCCTTTCACCTGCTCAACTAAATTGGTCTTTTTATTCGTATCTTCCTCACTTCAGTTTCACTTCAACATTTTATTAATCTCTTGAAAATATCCAGTGGCATTTATTCTGTATCAATTTTTTAAATCTTTTTTCATTTTTTTTTCAAGAGATGTGTTTTCACACTCTCATCACTGCGAAGCAAATGCTTCAGTTGACGAACTAAGGTTAAAGTTCGTGACACCCATCACTCAACAGCGCAGACACTTTCAACACGCCCACGACTCCAGGAAAAATTAATCGGTCTTCAAGAAACTCGTCTTTCCCCCTCCACACCTGACGTGATCTACTTTCGGCCATTCACCTTTACTTTAATTTTTAATTTTTTTTTATTTTTAAAAAATTAATTCCCACACCTGTATTTTTTTTTTTTGCAACTAAGAAAAATAATAAATTTGCCCAAATCCATGTTTAATCTTTTCCAAGAATTTTTTACTCTTAAAAATTTGTATAAACCGTTGCTCAGAGGGAGTCAGTTAGGCAGGTGTGTGAGGGGGTGAGAAAACATCACCTGGATGAGTATTCTTCACCTGGTGGACAGGTGGAAACCCCACATACCTCCGTTTTATCGCGTTTCTTCACCCAAACTGCACATTTCTTAAACCTGCTCAAAGACACCCCCTTCCTCTAAATACTGGACATCACCCAATTACCTAATTTTTTTTTTTACAGTTAAGATTAATATCAGTCCATTAAAGTGACAAAAGCATAAAACTGCAACATTTAAAAGATAAAAATAAAAAAAATGTTTATTTAATTTACATAAGGAGTCAGACAGATTGATAAACTGTACGACTCCTTAAGTGAAAAAAATAAGCATTGCAATCTAACATTTCACCACTTAATGTACTAATCGTGCTCTTAACTAAAAAAAATGCTATTTCCACATCAGAGAATTCCTTTTCACGACCGCCATTGGTACTAAATTCGTCACAGCAATCACAACAAATTTTGCACTCAGTTTGCACATATTAATCCACTATAAAAATTCGAAACGAGAGAAAGAAAAATTAAGAGTACCCATTTAACTGTACTTTTTCTAGCTTTTTATATTTCTCCAAAGCAGATTACATGTCATAAAAGTCAAATTTAACGACTTCATAAATAACCGTTTGCAGAATAACAAAACCCGTAACTAATTCCTTATAAATTCCGTATTAAACTTAAATCCCCTCGACGATTCGTCTTTAAACCGGCCGATTCTTAGTCTATAATTTGGTCCGTGAGTATATTAAGAGGTTTACGCATTAATGACTTCCCTCACGCAGCCAGACACCCGGCCTAGTACTGCGCCGTTCCGTGCGGGGGCGCCATAAATCAAATGGCCGCCAGTGTCCAGCCCGCGTTTCCCGGAGCCATGGCTGAGAACGCAAGCTTAGACCCCGCTACCTTTTTCTCATGAAAAAGTAATCTAAAACATTTTTCCTCAGCTTAAACTCGAGACTAAACTTTAAAATTTGAATTTACCAAGGGAATTTTTTTATGATTATTTAAATTACGCACGAAAATTAAAATAAACAGGTGAGAAAATCAACTTAAAAACTTATTAATTAAAAACATAAAAAAATTATGTTATGACCATTTACCAGCTAATTTGTATCCATTTAAATTACTTTATAAACGGATTTATCACATTTTTAAAAAGCGAAATTAAACGTTGCTGACCTTGGTTCCACCAATAACAGGAAAAAGAAGTACATTTCCCTCACAATTAGATCGGAAATGGCGGCAAGTGAAAAAAAAAAAAGGCTAAAAAAAAGCCCACTTCCCTCTTTGAACAAAATAATTCCAAACCTAGAATGTTTCATGCCGCAAAAGGACCCCCTAAATCTAAACACACGCGTCTCCATCTCAGTGTCATAAAAGGAATAAAAGAAACAGTCTTCAATAGAAAAGAACTTCTTTGACAACGTTTACAACGCATCATAAACTGGCTTTTAAAAATCTGAGTGAAAAACCCGTTGAAACAAATCAAACTAAGGTCTAAATCGCTTTACAACATCCCAAAGAGTGACTTTTAGTTTCGAAAAACAATGCCGTTACCTGCAGCAGATAACAAGGAAAACTTTTCATTTCCCCACCTCCTCTTCCCTTTTCCTTCTTATTAAATCCACACTATATCCTCAATAAGTGTAAAAACAATTTACCCAATATCATCCTCGGTGTACACTAGAAATTTATTTTTCCAAATTAAAAATTAAAAATAATAAGTAGAAAAAAAAATCAGCTCTTTAACCTCCAATAAAATTTCATGCACATTTCCATACGATATTGAAGCAACAAATTGTAAATCATATTAAAGAACCTTTTCCTTCGCCAGCATAATGTTTGAACATGAATTACTGATGCACCACCAACACATAATTAGGCATTCATTAAGCACAATAAAAGTGCAAAGCACACTTGCCCTTAAGCCCTAACTCCAATGCGCATGCGTATTTTTATTAAAAAGAAAAAAAGAAGAAAAAACACAGGTGTGCTCACCATGAAATGGATATTTATTTTTATTTGTTGTAATGATAGGGTTAACTACGTGCAACGTGGGCAATTGATTGGCCAAGTGCAACAACTTTTACCTAAGACAAATTCCTTTTTTCAAAATATCGTATTCAAATAATAAAAATACATACCGGATGTGATGTAATAATTATGGAAATGTTAAATATTGAATAAGCTCTCAGCTTCCCATCCCCGCTCTCCTTTCTGCTTAACCTCGTAAAATTATTGCAATAACTTTTATTTAAAAAAAAAATGCGAGCACAATACAATTAAACCAAGTAGAGTCGTAAATGGCACGAAGCCATAAATTTGAAGCCAACTAAAGGAAAAATCTCAAATTAAGTTGCAACAAAAACAAAATTAACTCTTTCAAACCCAACGTGACACTATGTACACACTTAAATACTAATTTTTACTAGAGAGATTTATTTATACCTCAGGTCAAGTCTGTTTAACGTTTGCAATTTTTTTTTCAATTTTAAAATGTGTAATTTTCTATTGAAAAAAAATTTCGTGTTTTTTTTTTTAAATTTGACAATACACTTCAATTAGAAAATAAAAAACAAACCCAACTCATTTTCCAACACCAATTAACTAAAGTAACTATTTTCAGGTATATAAACGCAATAAATATCGATTTTAAACGAATTTCTATTAAAAGAAAAAAATTGTTTTCAATTTTGTTTACTTGAATCCAATAACACCGTCGCCATTTTGAAATAATAATACCTTGCGTATTATTGAATTTTAAAACACATGACGATCAATTTTAACGTCACTTTAGCTCCTAAAATAATCACCAATTTTAATTTATTAAAAAACTTAAAACTTTGATGACCTAATAATTCATTTTGACTTTCTTCCCATGAGAAACGCAGCAGGGAATTTCAAAACCAAAAAAAAAGAATATTTAAAAAAATAAAAAAAACTCAAGATGTCACAACGAAAAACCAGAACCCCTAAAACCCTCCACAAAATGACAGCGGGAAGCGTCAGGATTTCCATCCCCTTCCATTACCTCTGCATGTCATCAAAGAGTTACACAAAACCCCTTTTTTCTTCTTCACTTTTTATTTATTTATTTTCCCTTAACCTCTGATAATAAAACGCGTGCTGCCCTCAAAACTCAGAGGTCAGTACAATTTCCTTAAGAGCTTTTATCTTTGATGACCACCAGCTTTAAGCATGCACTAAAGGGAGGGGACATTCGAAATGGGGCATACAAACCCCCTGTACATCCCCTAAAACACCAAATGGGGCTTATTATGGCTAATTGTCGCTATATGGACAGAAGGGATGACCAACCCACCACCCCCACCCTTTCGTTTACCCCCAAGAGATAACCTGGCGCCAAGAGTGAAAGGTCAGTGAAGCAAGACAATGTGTAAATAGGTTTTAACCCTTCGTTTTATGACGATTTCAAGTCGTAATTCACTTATTAGTGATAACTATTGTTGCGCATCATAAGAGCTACTGAATTAACACGTAAAAATAAAATAAATAAATAAACAAAATAAAGAAGAACAAAAATAAAGCACTTGAGCTGAAGCGTCGTTGAACAAACAAGTTAGTTTTTAAAAGAAGAGTAAAGAAGGAAACGCGGTGAGATGTAGGAGGGTGTTGGGTGCGAGTGGCGTCTGTCAGTCCCCCTTCCATCAGTCGCTCGTATTGTAGCCGACTGGGACGCACGCGCTATGCCACAGGGGGCCGGCGTCGACGAGGGGAAACTCGAGTCGTCGAAATCCAAGCCGCCACTGAAGGGGAAGGGCGGCGCCTTGACGGAGGCCGGGCCCCCGGATGTCGCCACGCGGCGCCGCGTCTGCCGCCCCCGCTCCACGGACCGTTTGGCACTGTTTTTAACAGACAAGAAAGGGAGAGAGAGAGACTTTTCCCTCATTTAGCCACAGTTTCGCAGAAGTACTTGTTTCAAAACGTTTTCTTTCTTGCAAATTTCTTCTTTCTTCTTTCTCACGCTCCATGCTCAAAGAAACCCTTTTAACTCTGTATGCGCACAACGAGACAGTTGTCTGCTTTTGGCGCCTTGTTGGCTCCCAGTGTAACCAACACCCTAATAAGAAATTTCGAGGGGATAGGAGAAGTAGGAGATTTGAGATGGGTCGTGAGTTGAGGGATCCTGTCGGCAACGCTCAATCCCGTCCATAAACCAGCAAGGTGCATTGTGTGGGGCCCAACAGCCTAAAGGACCCTCTAATAAAACATTTTACAACTACACTCAAACAGCATCACGTGCCCACGTTTTTAGGTCCCACTTCCTCCCCTCTTGTTTAATTCTTAAGTGAAAATGATGAGTGCTTAAATGGAGTCTAGAATAATGGAAAATGTTGTGTTACACACAGAATATTAAAAAATATTTAATTAATTATTTATTTACTTTTTTTGTGGAAGAAGGAAAAGGAAATAAATTGATATAAATTTCCTAAATTACTCAAGGTAATTTAATTATTACTAAGTTGATGCGACATGTCGTTAAAAGTTTCAATTTCTTACTAATTTAATATTGTAAAATAATTTATTGAAATTTTGATGGAATAAATACCTTTGTTTCATGATTACTTCGATAAAACTCGAAATCAATTTTTCGTAAAATAAAATTTAATTATATGTTTTCAAAACTTTTGAATTATTTTTAAAATGTAAAAATTCGATAATTTTTCGAGGCTTTTTAAGAAATTAGCCTTAAATTTGGATTATTAAAAAAACTACACAATGCAGCACTTGCTTAATGGCATTATATTTTTTATCAATGCCAAAACTGTTAATAGCTATGCATTAAAATATTAAATCTACCTATTTCCTTTACTACAAAACAAAATAAAAATTCAAATTATTTTTTTAAATTTATTTGTTTAATTATTTATTTCTTTAATCACGAATTTTCTAAATAATTTATATTTATTAGTTCATTTACACACTTTTTTAAAAAAATTCTCTCTAATTTATGACGCATTACCCAAGATTTAAAATCAAAATTATTTTAACAACTTTAGTAAATTTTCACAGCTTCCGGAAATTCAAGGAAACAAAAAAAATCTTTTTTTCCCCTTAATTCTTCACACATCATGCAACATTCCCCAACATAAACAAATCATATCCAAAACATAAAATTAAATTCTCATTTTCTCTAAACCACCTTTTCACACCTTCACCTCACTCCCAAAATTCAATTAGTAATCAATACCAAAATAACTCAAAAATTTTCTTTCTCATTCAAAACAAACTCCCAAAAAAAACCCATTCCAACAAAACTTCCTGCACGTTAAACCCCATTAAAAAATCCCAACAAGAAATATGAAACACAAACTAAATTTTGTCGTTTCCGGCTGATTTTGTCGTTCAGCTGTGACGCGTAGGAAAAGGGGAATGGGGAAATATGAGTGCAACAATTTTCACTAAGATCATCTCCTTTATTAGTCACATATTTTTCTTTTAGTTATGGTCTTATACAAGACTTTTTTCATTTTTTAAATTAGCACCGTCTGGAATGGATCTGCATCTACTCATACAGTCACACTGAATGCAAAAATGACGTACGATACGACAGCACGTGCAGTTGCAGCAAAACTCAACATGCAACAAATTTTCAACTCCAATTGCAGTCAAGCCGACTAACCTAAATCAGGGGTCGCATGATAAACAACCACAAAAAAACGAAAATAAATTCCTTTCAAATACATAGTTTTACCTAGCGGCATTGTTTCTTAGCGACCAATCAGTAACCAAGCATACAACGCTATTATCGACCGTATAAAGACTGAATGCGTCGGTGACGTTCTCATTGGTTAAAAAGAGAACCGACCGACTCGAACCTAAATTAAAAGTGGAAATTAATCTTTTTTTGCTATCCCTCTCTTTCTCTTACTTCAGAACCAATTTCAATCCTGATTCGTTTCCTTTCTAAAGTTAAACATTGAAAACTGCACGTATAAAAGAAACATCCCGAATCGAAATTCATAAAAAAAAAAAAGATAATTTAAAAAAAATGAGAGAAATGAACATGTGACGATAAACATCTCGAAAAAGAAGAAAAAATTGCCGCTGGAATGCACCAGTGATGAATTGCAGCCACACAAAATTAGGCGGCGCGTGGACGGCGCACGCGTTCCATCTTAATTTACCCTCCATCACTTGCCTGTGGTTTCTAGATTTTAATCAATTTAGCACCCGAAAATTTTTGACATAGTGTGAAAAAAAGGGGACATGTTGTGCTTTTTTAAATTTTTCATTAAATCAACCAACACAGCTGCACATTTTAATTCTATATATTTATGGCCAAAGCCCAATTTTTTTCAATTCAGGGTAAAAGAGGCGACGTGTGTGACGTCATATAGGTGCCCGCCTCTTTCAACCCACTATGCATTTCCCCTCTCTTGTTGCGTGGCGACCAATGGAGTTCCGCCGTGCTCGTGTTCTTTGTGCGTGTCAATCATTGTCGGCACAGCGCCCATTGATCTGGTGCGGTGTTTGTTCGCAGCCAATGAAAACTCTGCGCGGGTGGATACAATGGACTTGGACGTGCGCCTCGTTGCTCGGCAACAAAACCCCACAGGGCCTAATGGGACTCGCAGCTGCGTCTCGCATTTTCCACTCCGCGTTTAAATCTGATAACGAAACTCGGTGCTAGTGCAACGCTGAGGTAGAGATGGAAGGGGAGGCACAATTCTTTCAATTCAATTATTTTATTGTTATGAGTATTGTTACGTCACCTGACCCTGTTTCCTCTTTGTTTTCATTATTTTTTTTAATAAAAACCTTTTTATTTTATTAGAATTTTTTTTTTATAAAGTTTATTTATGATTCATTCGTGACCTTTAGCATGGACATATCATTCCTTATGACTGGTCCATCGGACGCCCATCTTTATCAACGATGGAATCCTCATTTCCGTCTTACAACGGAAGTTGAGTGAATTGATAAACAATAAAAAGATGATTTTAATACGCCATTTGTATCGCAGCCAAAAAAAATTCATTTCAAGTTCCAGAAGAACTTTTTATGCGAATAAATTACCTTTTTTTTTTTAATTTTTGAATATTTTTATAAAATGCAGATAAAGTAATATTTTTTTTTTATTTTAAAAAGTTGAAAAAACTTACATTATGCAGTTTGTAATAGAGGCCACACGCATTGCAAACGGGTTCGCCATTTTGGTTTCTTCTCCACAGTGTTGTTGTGGTTGTCTTGCAATTTGCGCAGCTCGTCCCTGCTCGCCTAGCGGCAGACTGTTCAGCCAAAAATTAAAAAAAAAAAAACAAAAGATTATTATAAAATCAATCAATCAATCAATCAATTAAAAAAAAACACAAGTGATTAAAAACTAAAATCGCAATAAAAAATGTATCACAAAAGGGACGAAAAATGCCGTCTGTTATCACTTTTGAATTATTGAACTATTCGTGTGAAACATTTTTTTTCCTTTTATTATTTTTTTCCATCTTTTTTTTAAATAAAATAAAAAAAAAAGGGAAAGTCAGTCAAGTCTGAAAAATGGAATAAAAGCAAACTCTGCGGGAGACAACACGCTACAATGTTCTAACAAATGACTGGATCGAATCATATTGACAAACTGGTGATGGCGAGATAAAAGGAAAAAAAATGCCCAGCACACACACATAACTCATCATTTATTTACCATAAACAAAAAATTAAGAATTTCTGCTCTTTTAGACCTTAAATATTTCATCTACATCATGCAACTCAAGACACAAACAGCGTGTCCTATGTTGCTAAGCACAAACCACCCATACGCAACAGTTTGTATACTTCAACATAACTTACAACACTCATTATGAAAAAAATCACCCACTGCAAAAAAACTACTGGGTACACTGCAACCAAACTCCAACTACCATTTATCTATGTCCGAAGGGGTTAGCATCTTGGTCAAAGAAACATTTTGTTTCAGATTCATGTGAAGGGGAGGTATAGTCTATTCTACACCTCCCTTAAAGTAGCGGAAAACTTCATTAAGTGAGGGGTAAGCGAGAGCGGGTCTCCGGTTAAACGACCAAAATAGGGCTTCGCGCACTCCCGCGGAACTATCGCACGACGATCGGCAGACAGGGTTGGCGCCACCGCCATCTTGGACCCTCCATTTACTTATTATTGCAAAGAGACATGTAATACTTTGTTTGCATTCACCCGGTTTTACGCGGAACCGGAAAAGCGGTTTTCAATGCTGCTTTCAGTTGGATATATAACGAAAAAGTTTAGAATTTATAATTAGAATTTAATAGTAAATATTTAGTTTAATCAAAAAATTTGAGAAAATAATGACAAAAATCTGAACTTATATTTAAAAAAAAGAGCTAGACTGATATTGATAAGCTGACCTACACACCATTAACATTTTTAACTGAGTAACTTCCTGCATATTGCAATATTTAATTTTACCCTTTAACTAGTATCTAATTAAACCCGCAAAAATAAAATAAACATCCGAGCTTTGTCAAATCAGCAATTTCCAGTCCATAAGCTTCCCATGTCCATTGTCACATCGTAAATTCAACCTCCCCAACCTAACTAATTACAAATTACACGTGCAAACCACCAAACCAAATGTTTTTACTCTGTTAAACAAGTTAAGATACCATTAAAGCAAAGTTTACACTTAAATTTAAAGTGCAAACTCGAATTAGTCCTATCTTCAATTCCCTTTTCCCCTTATACACACTTAATTGAAACCAGATTTCTACAACTTCTCCTCACAACATACAATTCAAACCCTTTTATTGCAATAAAAAAGAAAGTGTCCTTGGAAACAAGATAGCCCCCTCAACTAACCCCATTTTCTCTTTTAAAAAAAGAAAAAAGTTTAAACCCCAAATGCCCCAGTTTGAAACCCCTCTTTACTTCAATTCAAAGCTGTTACATCAAATTCATAGTAACCAACGGGGTGTAAGATAGGGGAAAAAACCCTTAAAAAAACCTCGAACTTTAATCCCCACCATGAGACAAATTTCAACACAGTTTCATATTCAACAACTCAGGTAAAAACCCGCGTTTATTCCCTGCTGGGATAATTTAATAGCGCTTTGCACCACCCGTTGAGAGAATCGCTTCAAAACGGCACGATACAATGACAACATGGATTCCATTCGCCCTTTACGATAACTCAATATACCGTAGAAAATAAGAAACGCAAATGTCGCAAGACTCAATATCAAGTACGAGCACACATGTCCCACTTGGTGGTTTCTTTGGGGGACTTGGCGACAATGCCATAGGCGGAGTTGTCTAGGCAGGTCCATGACCATTGCAGAGCCCAATACCTCCCATCTGATTGGCCCGGTACAAAAGCGGGGTCTACTCGTAGATCGTATCGACAAACCGAGCCCTTTATATGCCTACTTTGAATGCTTTCAAAGACAGACACTTGGGGGCGTGCTGCCTGTCTCTTATCCCCAAGTATACCCTAGGTAAGAAGATGAGGGGGACAGGTATAATCCTTGTTCCTCTTTTAGGACCTCGTTTGGAAGACCCTCTCACACTACTCTCCCTTCCCTCACTCCCTGCTCAACTAAGATTACTGCTGTAAATAGAAGGAGAAGACAGAATGTTGTGTTAACGTACTACTCTAAGAAGATTACGCACTCTTTGCGAGATGTCAAAGGCTAAGTAAATTTGCTTTTCACAAATAAATATGTGTATGGTGTTGAGTAAACTGACGGATTATGATACAATATCAATTTAAATAGTTTTTATTATTTTATTTGATTATTATTTTTTTTTATGTAGTTTTAATGTTCATAAATAAAGGAAGTTTTCAATGTACTTACCGGGAAGCCACAAGGACGGGAAATCACCGATTTGACTATTTTTTTTGTTTATTAAGATTAAGATTAGAAATTTTTTCAAGTTAAAAATCTGCATATTTGTGTATGGAAAAATCGATATTGTTGTTTGATAAACTTCCCGACTTTTTGCAATAAAAATAAAAATGTTTAAATTATGATGAGCTAATTGGTTTAATTATTAGTTATAAATCCATACCGATTTTTTTTATTACTTTATTTTATTTACTCTATTTAATTGCAGCGTTATGTAAATCAACAATTTCAAGTAAACTTGATTTATTTTTCTTTCATGTTAAATTGCACTTTAACATTTAAAAAAATCAGCTCAATTACACGATTTTATCTGTAATTTTCAACCATTCAACATCCTGTATTATTACAACAAACTGTAAACAGAAGTTATAAACGGTTTTGTGTAGTTCAAATTTTCCTTATGAAATTTTCTAATTGAACATATTTTTTTAAATTTTTTTATGCAATGATAATATAGCAATCTCACTTAATTGCCATTATGACATATTTTTGAAAAGTTCCGCAGAAGTACCTAAAAGCGTTTCACTTTTAATTATCGAATAAAACAGTGTACGCTCGAGTAGTCAAGATACGAGCATGAATTCACCCATTTTTCTATACCAATTTCTCTCCAATTGCTTACTAATTACAACAACCTAAAATTAAACCTTCTATTGTAATTTCACGTCACGTCACGAACATCATATTGTTCACTGTTATTATCGATTCAAAGATCGCGTTACGAACGCAACTACCTCCACCTTGACACAACAAATCAACACGCACAACACTCGTTACAATAACAACAAAACCAAACGCAAACCGCAAACCGATCGTTGTCTTATAACGAGGTTAGTCCGTCTCGTAATTCGACAGGGTCCAAATTAAAACAAAAAAGTGAAAATTTAGCTACTGTTTACGCTTCGTTTACTAACTAGTAAATTCGAAACGAGACGTTTCTTCAATTTTTCGCCAATTTATAAATTGTGTAAAAACAAACTGTTACATCATGGAAATATTTAAGCCAATCAATAATCTCGTGGGAGTTGGCAAATTATAGGCTTTTGCTTTTAATTTATTTCTCACTATGATATACAACTTGCCTTATCTCAATTCCTTTCTGGCGAATAAACATCAAGCTATTCAACCTCTATTTTTTTCCATTTTATTTCTTTTTTAAAATATTACTTTCTGTGATGTATTACTTGCGCGTACACAGTCATTAAAAATCTGCCTTCAGACTAAGTTAGAGCGGTTTAATTTTTTAAAAAAATTAATGTGATTGGTAAAATTTAATTCTAACAAACTGCAATGCGACTGCGTCGTCGTGACATAAAATTTCAACAAAAAAAAGCTCACTTGATTTATACCGCGAATTTCCTCATTGATTTGAAAACTAATCAAATTCCCTCCATCAAAGTGTCCAACTGTCAAAATAGCCAACTGCCTGTCATTTACTTTATATTATTTAACAATTATTAAACTTGTTTTGCTTATGTCAGGTGAGGATCATAAAACTGTTTCTTTAAGTCAGTAAGTAAATAAATATACATCAAAAATGTACTCACACAAATACATTAAATTCGATAATAACAGTGCTAGCAAGTTTGGTAACCATTTATGACTCATATTTGACTCTCCTTCATAATTCTCGGATTAAAAAAAAAGGCATTAAATCATAAAACCTTCACTCAACATTAAGTTTAACATAAATTTTTTTTCTAATTATTTTTTTTCGAAACAAATGAAAACATTTGTGTTTTTTTGGTCATTTCCTTTACAAGAATTGATTCGATTCAACAAGAAAGTGTCTATTGATCTTTTTTCTTTACAACTTTATGACTTCGATTTAGTAATTAGTTTATCATTGTCACCACTAAATACAATTACATCGTCGGATAATTTTATTTTGCCTAATTAGTAGAAATTACATTTAAAAAATGTATTATTAATTTGTAACTTGGCAAAACGCTATGGTATATTTTTTTAATATTTTTTTTATTTTTTTATTTACTGCATCATGCACTGCGGCCAATTTTGTACCTAATTGCGCTTTGTCTCATCTGCTTTCATTTTAGTCCAAAAAATGGCGAGAACAAAGCGAAACGCGGCTCATTAAACCCCGGGGGCGAAATGACGAATGGCGGCCTCACATGCTTCTTTGTTTTCCCATTAGTAATTAAAGAGGAGATGGGAGAAGTTAAGCAGGGGGTCAACCAAACCTTAAACTACAAAAATATTATACAATAACACTCACTAAACATCTCTAATGGGACGAACCGGAAGTTACTCTTGCCCATTTCCGGTTTACATCATCAATACTAAGATTTCTTATCAGGAGTCGAAAGGAGAACAACCTCCTTAGAATAATTCAAAAACTTTTTTCTTTTCTAATGGATTAAAACTTTAATAAAAAATTCACTTTAAAATTACTCATATAAATAAAATTGGATTAAATTTATAAAAGGTAACAAGTTCACATGGAACAATTTGTGTTACTAGAGTTACGTTATTATTCTTCCTATTTTTATGTGGGTATGTGATATTTACTCAAATATTTCTTTTTTTTTGCACTTTTCCGAGTTCTTTCAGTACTTTAAGTACATATCGACACAATTTCTTGAGTGAAACTCTTAATCAATTAGGAAACAAACTTTATATTCATGTGATTTACAACTGTATTCCATGGCAACGATCGCTCGATCGTTAAGTTTCAATAACATATTTTCAATTTCTCCGTAAATTTAACTATAGTAAATATTTTCTCTTGTCCCGTATATCGTTACGATAAAATAATAGTTTTGACTATGAATGTTGATGATAAAATAAAGAGTTTGTAACATATTAAGGCTTAGCTTAATGCACTTTTGACTATGTGCAAACACTATTTTTAGTCTAACAGTTTATCTACTTGTGAATGTTTTGAAGATGATATTCTTGTTAATTTTGCTTCATTTTTACCTTTTAATCAAGTTTAGGTATAGTTTTCAATTTGATAAAAATTAATTAAAGTAGCATCTTATCATCACTTCAATTAAAATTTAATTCATTTATAAATTTGCATTAAGCCTTGAATCTAAACAACCACAATTTTATATTTAAAATAGATTCATGCATTAAGATTTATGTTTTAAAAAAAAATGGCCAAGAATTTATGACGATGACAATTTCTAATAGAATTCTGAATCTGTGCGTGCAACTGTCGGGAGATAGTAAAAATCAAATTATCTTATTGATTTATAAACGTGCGTAAAATAAGTTAAATCAAATGCAAATCGATAAGTTTTTAATTCTAAGATAAGTTGAGTTCCGCAATTTTCTTACAGTAGGATTCAAAGCTATTTAGCAAGTTTATGAAATCAAATAAATGAATAAAATTGTGAAAAATTGTTTAGCTAATACCATTGCACTTGATTTTTTCAAGTGTCTTGATTATTCAACATTTAAGAATAGTAATCAAGATAATGAAAAAAATCCCAAGCATTAAATGTAGCTAATTTTAATATCATTATAAAATTTCCATAAGATAAAAATCTATTATTTTCTTTTAAATAGTACCATACCTTATAATTTGCATTTTTTTTACTAAAACATCTGGCAAGAACCAAACCTCAAGTATCAAACATAATACTAAGTATAAATTTTTAATTTCAATTTACAGGATTTAAAAATTAATATTTTATTCATTTGAGTACTTATGACATTTGCATTTGCATTCAAACTAAGTTTTGACATGCAACATTTCTCGTATATTTTTAGTGTTTACATTCTTGAGATTGAGTTTGAATGCCTTTTAGTGTCCCATCGAACAACAAAGACGAAAACAACAAGAACAAACAATATACACAATAAGAATAAAAGAGATGTACGTTGTCACTCACCAGTCTTCGTTTTGGTTTGATGAGGGGTCTATTTTGTCCATTCATCTTGTGGTAGAGTCCACATGCATTGCACAGGTAGTGTCCGGTCCCGTCCCGGCGCCAAAGGGGCGTCGACGTGGCGCCGCAGTTGACACACTCACGCCCCTCTGCAAGGACAAGAGCAGCCACTTGAGGGCGCCACCAACAACAAACATCAACAATAATATTTTGTGCCGCATCATTTGTAAATTATCATGTCAAGCAATAATTTTAAACAAATTAAATAAAAAAAAAATTAAAATTATATTTTTTTTCAAAATTTTTTTCTTTAATGTAATCAAATTATGAGGCACAAAATAAAAACAAAATATAAAAAAAAAATAATCAAATAATAAAAATAATCAAAGCAAAGTTTTCAATAAATCAAGTAGATATTTGAATAAAAGTTAAAGGTATTTTAAAAAAGTTAGAAAAGTGTGCAAAAAAAAAAGCAGAAACGACCCCCCAAGCAAGTTAAATAAAATAAAATCATCACTGCTCATTACACCCGAAAGGAATCCCACATTCCCCAATGGACCCACAAAAAAAATCTAAGCCCAGTAATAAAAAAGGAGGGATAAAAAGAAAAGTAAAATTTCTATATAAAACGAAAAAACGGGACTTTTACTTTGACAAAACTTAAAAACCCAATCGTAAAAATTTGTTTTAACGAGGCCGAGTCTTTCTGCCCAGAAGGCACACTAATAAAAACGGCTCGTGTTCCGTGAGGGGGCGTGGCGATTGTTTGCATACAAATTACAGGGGCTGTAAGGATACATGTCGCGCCAAAACAAAAGACCCATCACAAAACCACGGCCTACAAACAAACAAATGACAAACGCCGACCGGTCGCGGGCCACAGAGCAACTTCCGCCCCGGAAAGGGGCAGTAACGATGCAGCCTACAACTTGACGATTTATCAGGTAAACTCATCTTCAAGGCGGCGTGGGAATATACCGACTTATTCTGCGACATAAGGTCATGGGAATAAATGGGGGAAAAGTTTTATTCGCATCTCAAAATTTACTTAAACCGAACCTACCTGCGTGCCCATTTCCCAAGTAAACAATAATAATTAATATTTAATAAATATGTAAATTAAACAAACAAAAATCCCAACCTCAGAAAATAATAAACAAAAATGAAAATAATAAACAGAAAATAAAAAGCCGCTAAAGTGCGCTTGGTGCGAGTGTGTGCGAGAGAGAATTTCCAATTAGATGCTTAAAAGTGAGCAAAAGGATGTGTTAATTTGAGGAACATGAGTTTGAAATTTGCAATTGAAAAAAATTCCTCATGAAAATATATTATTATAAAGATATAGTTTAATTAGTAAATAAATTTATTATTATTATTATTATTATTATTAATATTAATATTAATATTATATATATAAACTCCTTTGAAGGGAGCCTTACCGGAACTCGACCGGCTTTTGGTCCTCGCTCTATTCTGCAATGTCTTTGCACTAAACACACTACTGGCGGCATGAAAGGAGTAAGCCGAGCCGGAGAACTCGGAGCCCCCCACGCCACCCATCGATGAGCCTCCGGGGCCCATATAGGCCGCCGCGGCCGAGTACGCGGACATAGGGTGATGGGGGGAGGACTGATGGAATAGCGAACTACCTTCGCGAGGCTTGCTCGACGAACAGTTCGATAGCGAGCTGCTCAGAGCCGTCAGCATGGTACCGTTCTTGTCCATGTCTGCTGCATGGTAATCCATTAGCGTGGCCGAGGACGCGTTTACAGAGTCCGGTGTCGCGTCCTTCGGAGGTGTCGGCGGGAAACTGAACAGGTGCGGACTAGAGTGCGAGATGCCCGACGCCATGCTGTTGGCCGGGTGCACCGACAACGGTGCCGTCGGACTGCCGTGATGAGTGGCTTTGCTGCTGAAAGGTGAGCACCATGCTGACCCATGAGCCGGGTGAGGTACTACGGGTTTACTCGTGTCTCCGATCCATGGGTGTAACGGGGTGTGGAAGTGCGGCCTGCACACCTGGCTCGAACCCATACGACCTATAGAAAGGAAAAGTCCAAAAAAACATTTTTTTTTCTTTTTCTTTTTTCAAATCTCCTTCTCACAAACCAAACCACTTCACAATAAATTACCCCTGATGACAGTATTAAATAATTCCCCAGGTGGTTCTTCCTCTATTTCTTTTTCAATTATTCATGACTACTTCCGGTGAGAACATTTTTCGCCGACATCTTTAATTCAGTTACAAAATCACCTTAAACTCAATTCAATTTCAGACTGAGTAGAAGAAGCCAACAAGTCTCTTCTCTCCTTTAGGCCCATTTCCTACTCGCACTTTAAGCCTATTGATTCACACTCATGTTTGAGGCTGGGGTGTAGGGGTAGGGGGAGGTAAGTGCGTCTAATCGGATTCCCCGAGGGAATATGGCGACCACAATTGAGTTAAGCCTCACCTCAGTCGATTGAATCTTAATTGAACGCAAGCCAGAATGAAAATAATGGCTCTCCATTCACAACAACAAGCAAAAATACATGTATAAAATTAAATAAATATTAACCTAATGCGTATACACGTAACTACAAACCTAATTTGATGAGGGCGCAATTAATGTCTCCATTATCCATTAGGCTTAAAATAAAAGTGCAATGTCCTTTTATTTTTAATTAATTTTTTACCTTACAAATGTATTAATCACGTGTAAATAATATCTTATTACCACACTCAATCTTATATAAACATTTTCTCTTTTTATATACATAAAAAAATCATATTAAATAAATAATACTTAATTAAATAATCGCTGATTCCTCCATCTTAAATAAAAATGGCGTGACATTATTTTTTTTACCTCGATCATTTAGCCGATAATAAGAGTTTGCATAATTATACCTTTAATACTCTTTTCTTAATTAAATTACAACAATAAAAATATATATATATACACACAATATATATATATATACATAGTTCACTGTATGTATTTAAATAGAAAATGTTTATGTTTTAATAAATAAAAAAATAAAGAAATTAATTTACCACAATTTATTTTATGACTGTATATTATTTACCTTTAATAAATTGAAATTGCATTTAAGACCCATTTATAACGAACTTACCTTATGACATCTGAGTGGGAGGCTCGAAACAAAAACTTCAGATACCGGCATTAATAATTTAAAACAGTCCTTCTTTCTTTTCGTAATATATTTCGTGACTTGCAGCTGATAACCAACTCAACACTCATGATCTAACAAATTTATTTATTCCCTCGCAATGAATTTTTCCAACTAATGTAAATAGAAAATTTTAGCGTAATAACTGACTGAACGGGAGTCCAATTGGCTTTTATCAGGTGCAAATCGGCGTCGAATGGGAGGTCCGTGTGTCAATTCGAGTGACAGGCTTTTGTTTGCAGCGCTTCAACTTAACGACTATGAAACCTACACGCACCCAAGACAAAACACAGGATCTCCAATTTTCATTTTCATCTGCATTAGAGACTTCAAGTCGATCAGAGCAAAAAAAAAAAACTTTGAACCTGAAATTCAATTTAATCCTTAACTTCATTAAACTTTGGCTTCTGGTTTTATACGAAATTTAAATTTTAAATAAGTTAATTTCCATTTTTTATTTTTTATTCGCCAAAAAATATCATCTTTAAGAAATTTTCTGTTTTAAATAATAAAAATAAGCCAAATTGTTATCTGCAGATGAAAGTGAAGGGGGGAAAAAAAAGTTGATTTACTGTTATATATGAAAACGAGGGAATCCCCCCATGCAACCCAACAAGCCGTCACCAATTTTTGATCAGTAGCGTTTTGGCGTGCGGCCAAACGACTTCTCAGGAATTAGATTCGCGACGCGGGGGTGGTTGACTGGATGGGGAAGGTAGGGAGGGAGGGGACAAAACTGCGTGTGTATGTGTGTGTCGGTCTCGGATCTGTCACTCATTTTTAACGTTCAAATTGATCGCTTGCTTACGACTGGGGATGTTTGTGTGCCGAAAATCAATTGGTTACAATTCTTAGCACACAAAACATACACAAACTCATTTAAAATTTTCAACTACAAATTTATATTCATCTTTATTATTATTATTATTATTATTATTACATTATCAGCAATTACTTATTTCTTAGAAATTCTTATAAATCACCTTACTTATTTTTAATTAATTTATTTATTAGTTAATTAATTAATTAATTTTAACATAATCTAAAATGAAAACAAAGAATTTGTCATATTATCAAATTGTTATTATGACATTTGTTACGTTATTAAAATTTATTTTGCCTCATATTTAAAAGCCACAACTGGACTCAGAAGACGCACACCTCAAAACAGCAGGAGGGGACCTTAAGGCAATATAAAATAGGCAAGTTTTACTCAGTTGTAGTGTAACTAAACTTGTCGTCTTTATCCACAATAACTTGTCGCCAGAGGAATCAACCGAGCTTAAAGAATGCTCAAACCCGACGAGAAAAAGAAAAATTAACGTGGCAAGCCGAGTGTAGGATATGAGCCTTAAACACGACATCATTAATATGCAACCATCAAATGTTTTTCAACTTTTACTCGATGCATTTACAACTTGTTGACAACGGCGAATTACCATAAAACCCAGCAAACCATAATCCTTCTTAAATACCATTACCTTAATTTAAATAAACACATAAGATAAATAATTGAATACATACAAAATTCATTCGAATAAAAAAACACATTTTAATCCCTCGTTTTAACTTTTTTCAACCATAAACATTTCAACCGTTTCTATTTTTGAATAACAACTTTTAGAGAAATAAAAACAAAAAATTAAAAATAAAAAAACCTTTGTTCTCACAGGACTAAAAAATACTCCCAACCGAAATATTTCGAAGCAAAACCACCTGCTTGACTTTCCCAACAAAATTACGTTCAACACCCCCTCATTATAAAAACAAGAATTGTAAAACTTAAACAAAAAAAAATCAAAAAACTTACCGTGAGTTGGTCTGTAGGCGTTGTGAACGGCCTGAGCCATGGCTTGGCTCGGGTAATACCTGGCAGCGGCAGGGTTCACAGGATTGCCGTTGCCATCGAGTGAATGGAAAAAAACGTCCACTTCGTCCGGCGGCAAGAGATTGCCGCTGCCATCCAAAGCCGAACCGACGCGAGGGCTGTCGTACCATCGGTGCGCTGCCGCTGCTGCAGCCGCGTGCGTCTGATCCCCATTCACCTCCATCGGCCTGGCGTCCGAGTAGACTGAAAACTCCGTGGTGTCACGACCGACGATTCTGCACGAAGAAAACAAACGAGGACTATAGGCCGGTCGAGCCAGGGTGATGGCAAAATTGGGCGCCACCAAAGCCCCGGCCTAAACCAAAGCTCGACGACTCAAGAGAGAGTGGTGTTTTTAACTCATTGTACGTTCTCAGAAACGTGTGCGCTGTAAGCCTAAGCCCGTGGCCGGAGCAAGTATCCCGAGCTGCGAGAAGCCGCTAGCGCGCGCACCACTTGACGGTTTGTTGTGGATGCGCTCAACCGTGCGCAGTGGCTTGGCGCGTGCCGCTACGCCCCGTAGTGGCGGAAAAACGACGCTTGGAGCAACGAATTAGGATGAGCCAATCAGATGCGGACTAACGTAGGGTTTGAATCGTTTTGAAATGGTGAAATTTGTAAGAGGCTACGTGATTGGTGGTTGGCATATCTGTCATTCTGTTGGCTCCACCCATCTCGCGTGCGCGAGGCACTCAAGGCTTTGTTTAGGTGACCACTAAGCACGCGCGCGGGTGGAGTTTAGTGTTGTGATTGACAGGAACAGGTTCATTTATGGAACGGGGGAACGCCGCAATGGGCGGTTTATGTTGAATGATTGACGTGCGAAATCAAAATTAATTAACAACAATATACTACTTAACATTAAGCGTAAACTCGTACATTTATAAACATTTCTATTCCAATTTGATTACTAAGTAAAAACAATAAACACTCACAAGTGAGTATTTATTGGGGACATTTTACTATAAGCCTCCTTCTCAACAGAAGAAAGAAAAAAAATGGCGAATAAAAGAATTCTCCACTATCAATTTCATCAATGACTTCAATCTCATTTCCTGACGAGGAACAAAACGAAACACCAATCACGTGACCAAAGTGGCTAGCTAATCACAGCGACGGAAACGACCTACAGTCACGATATAACAACAACTCACGTGACTTGTTGCTTAGCAACAATGCACTTTTATATTTTTCTTTTCAAAAACTTGATTTTTTTTTATTTCCTTATTTATTTATCCGTTTGAAATTCCAAATTCAAAAATTCGAGTCGGTTACGACTCATCAGTGTCGTGCACTTGTTTATGATAGAGACTGGCCGTGTCCATTCCGAGACCGGCTTTGCCGACCCCACCTGTCACTAATTAGGGGGGGAGGTCGCGTCTTCTTGGCGTCTAAATCACGTCTAATGAGCGAGGCTGGGAGGGGGCGCCACCACCAGCAAATGTTGCTTCCTATTGTAATTTGAGTCGGCCATTGTGACAGTTTAGTCCACGACCCGTCACTCGACCATCCCCTCTGCCCCTCCTACCTCCGCCCTTCTCAACCTCTTTACAGAAGACTTTCTTGGTACCCGCTCTCTTGCTACTATATAATAATACCACTTGTCTAATTACCTAAATAACTGTTATTTACACTTAAAACCCATTTGCCCTCTCGTGTTTTGGTGCCAAATTCACGTTTTCATGAGTTTTGGTGCCAACTTTTTGTTTTTAGCATACGTTTTTCATATAAATTTAAATTTATTATTATTCTTATTTATATAAAATTCTAAACCTTATATGAATTTTCCGCGCCGTATTTATTCCCGCAAAGGAATATGACGACAAACAACAGTTGGTGCATGTGCTCTTCCGTTCTGCCCTTGTTCTGTTCTCCCTCCCTTCTCCAATCCTCTTTCCTTGCCTTCAAGCTTGGAGATTCCCGTGACCTCAATGGGACAAGGTCAGCGGTCAAAGGTCATCGGTGCATCCACACTTGAATTATCAAACATAAAGCAACCAGAAGTGAAAAGCAGACAAAATGTTTCGCAACAATTGAGAAATCGAAATTTTGCTTCTTTAAAGATATTGAAACAACATTTCTTCCGTAATTTTCCCATTACTCACAGCCACAACACAGCATGTAAATACAGTCAACATATGTAACCAGCAAGCCAAATATTTTACCACAACAATATTCTTGTAACTTAAAGTAGTGTACTTGAAACTAAAATTTCCAATTCACCTAGGACCTAGCTATCAAGGCTTCTCATTTGCACATCGGCTGCACTTGTGACGTCATTCATAGGTGATTTATGTGCTCGGAATAAATTCATGATTTATGAGTTTGTATTTGCAAAACTAATAGCAGTTATTACGCATTCCAACGGAGATGGCCGCGAGCAATTCGAGTTTACATAGCTACCCCACACATTTCAAGTTAGGCTTATTTAAGATGATATCCAAGATTGCTTCAACAGACTGATCAACTCGTGTTTGGAACTATTCCAAACAATAAAGTTGATGATAATAATAAATATAAAATGTTGTGATGTAAAAAGTATTATAAATTTAATGATTTTTTTATTAATTTTTGTTTATTGAAAAGTTTGCCCTTATTTCAAAATTATGTATAAATAACAATAATGGTAATAGGTATTATTGATATTAGGTTAAAAGTTGGGCTTTTCATTGTAACATCCGCTATTTTCGGAAACAGGAACACAATAATTCCAGGATGATAGGTACAATAGTAAAATAATAATAAGCAAATTTCACAAAGAACGATTTCGAAGATCGAAGAAAGATAAGACAGAGAGAATATTTGAAATAAAATGGCAGTACAAATTAAAAAATACTACGGAAAAAGATTCAACCAGGTGGAAAAAGATGGGGCAGCCATACATTACACGCTTCCGGAAAACAAGTAATAACTACTCGATGAATAAAATATGCGACCTACAACGTACAAATCAATGAGAATAAATGAATAAAATTTTATTCATATCTTCATCTTCTCCTAGTGAGAAATTAAGAAATCAACAATAAAAGAATACGAGAAATTTATGCTCAGCTAGTGACCTCTCGCCGTAAAACTCGTAGTTTCGATTAAAACAAAGTTCTATTTACAATATTTCTAGAATTCAATTATTTTTGTATAACCTAGATTATATTTTCAATCGGAAACAACTTTTAATCAATATTTTATGAAATCTACAATTTATAAAACCGACCGCTACAGACAATGCGCAAAGATTTTACAAATTAAGTCGATTTACGCAATGTACTTGATGTACTATAGCGAAACACACAAAGGCGAAAAACACTAAATCTCCTACTTGTCGAAATAGACAGATTGCAGGTCTCAACTCACCTTCTAACTTAAAAGTTATTGACTTATTATGTAGAA